>JASSUY010037441.1:0-23628 GCA_032466535.1 Forpus xanthops
CATGGCAGGGGGATTGGAACTAGATGATCTTAAGGTCCTTTCCAACCCTAACTATTCTATGATTCTGTGATTCTATTTTTCTATGATTGTCCATTTTTTTCCACATCTGTACACTTTGTTTTATAACTTGCGTGATGTCCAGTTCTTTTATCTTCTTTCCTCTCCAGTGTCTGACATTGTATATGCTATATACCTCTTTTTCTTAGCAGCATAAACTACTATGCTTGAATCAAACCTGTCCCAGGCATGAGCTCGTTACAGGGCTGTAAACTCAAGCTTCTTTAACTGTTCAGTTATCAGGTCCTTGGGGAACTGATTCAATAATATCTAAACTGTAAATCTCTCCTACAAATACAACAAAACAGACCTGTAATATGTCAAAAGAGAGGTGAGGTCTTCAACATTCAAGAGGTGATGAGACAAATGGAAAAAAAAATACAGGATAGCCAATTTGCAAACCAGCAAGGCATCTCATTTTTCATAAGCCAGACTGTACATGCTTCTATTTTCTATGTTCAAGGCTAGGTTTGATGGGACTTTGAGCAACTTATTCTAGTGGATGGCATCCCTGTTCATGGCAAGTGGTTGGAACTAGATGAGATTTAAGGTCTCTTCCAACCCAAACCATTCTGTGATTCTATGATCTCTGTTAAGATGACCATACCAGTAACACTTTGCTGAACTTGAGTAATCACAGGGTCAAGAATTATAATTCCAGACCCTAAGAGGCTGGGGGTATATTTAGGGATATGTGAATGCAGCAGAGGTGAAAGGAGCTCTCTAAAATTATTTAAGGGAATGTGAGGTGAATTTTCTAGCTGACATACTGCCTGGGACCATCCCAACAGGTCTGCCACAGGAAATTGAAAGGGTTTTGATGGAGTTAATAGTACTGTGTGTACTGCTTGGAAAAAGGCAGAAAAAAAGACAAAAAGAAGCTATAAACAGAGGGAGTGGAATGGAGGGAGCCTGAAAAAATGTCCAACAGAATCTTTATAAATGAACGGCCCATGGATTAGCAATCTTCATGTAAGAGAATCAGCTAATTACTCTCTGTAATGTTTATGGCATGCCCTTTCAGTAATACCACACAACATACCCTATCTTGTATCATGTTGCCTTCTGGCATGGTCTCACATTATCTCATGACAAGCTGCAGAGCAGAGCTGAGGAAAGGCCATACAGTCTTTTCCACACTCATTCCTTCCTGCAGCTCTTTCCACAGGGTCACTTTCCATGTAGGGTCACTTTCCCAGTTCATTGGTGCTGGTTGCGATGCCTTCTATTCCACTGCCAACAGGATGTCTGGGTTCGTGCAGGGGAAGTAGAGGGCATGGTATGAGGATGATGTCTGCAGCCAGGACAATGACTTTTGGTCATTGCGTGAAGCTCTCAGTGCAGTGAGAGATACACAATAGCATGAGCATGTCCTGGGTAAATCTGGAAAAACAGCTGCAGTATATAAATTATCTAACAGACAGAGCTCAGTTTCTCTGATAAATGTGAGACAAAGGCACCAGTTTCAGGTCAGACTGACCAGTGAGGGTCAGACTGAGACAGTAGGTACTGCATAAAGAGAAGCATTGCTGATATCGGACAAGCAATTACTATGTGTGTGTGTATGCAGCACAGCTTGGATTTCTGAGAAACTCAAGAGAAACAGGCAGTTAAACACACTCAAGTCTCCAAATCATATTAAACTCAGCATCTAACTACCATAGACTCCCTTTACAATCCCAGTCTTAATTGCTCTTAGCCAATGATCATTAAAGAACATTATTAATTTCAGGAATAATTTCTACTTCATATGCTTTGCTACCTCATTAAAGCCCATATAGTTACCTGGATATGATAATGGCATAGCTTTAGTAGCACCTCTTAAATCTTCCCCTCTTTAAATTTTGTATATTCATGTTTGCAAAAATCTGCAGCAGCATCTCTTTTGCATCAGATAGTACAATTCTTAAGAGCTGCTTAAATATTCAGTGATTTTGTTCCAGTTCTCATGGATCTGGCTAACCCATTCTAAAAACTTAAGTAGTGCAAGCAGGGGCACCTGAAATTTCCCTTTTCTAGAGTATTTCAGGCTGCAGCTCAATATTTACTGCAAATACCATAAATAGGATAGGATTTTACAGGAAAATTGCAGCTAACTCAGGCCAGCTTCAGGGAGTGGGGAGTTAACAGTCATGGGTGTTGCTTGTCCTTGATCCAGGCCTGTGCTCCCCCTGGTGAAAGGGAGGTGAAATCCTAGCTTCCTTCTTGTCTCTTCTAAGACTGAGTTGTCTGAAACCACTGGTTTGGCATCAGACCACTTCATACTCTGGTCAATATTCTTCCCTGGGAGCACAAGCTTTTTCATGTTTCTTACTCAGAATGGAAAACTACTGCAAATTAATTAACGCTCTTCTCTTACACACACATATTATACATGTTATGTATACAAAGCACTCAAGTTCTGTTTGTAACCAAACACCAATGTGAGTTCAGATTTGCTGCCAAATCTCTACAGGGTTTTGACAGCATTTTTAAATCTGTCACATAATGTGTATCATTTTAAAATGTATATTTATCAGCTGCTATGTAGATACCTAAATGAGATAGTTCTTTTTGACACCTGGCAATTACTAATAACCTCAAGCATCTCTTGCACATTGGCTTTCATTTAAAAGCCTCAAAGCAATTTGCAAAGAGGAAAATACTATTATTTTCTTGATGCACATCTGGAAACTGAAATACAGAGAAATCCAGTGACTTGTCAAGGTCACCACACAAGCTATGCAAAGAATAACAGAGGGGTACCTGGTCCTCTCAAACATTGGTTCACTTTCTAGTTTACTCTCCCAAACACTGATTCAGTCTTGTCTTAAGTGCTCTCCTTACCCCCAGAATGGAATTGGGCAAAAAATTCCCATGCAAAATAATTTTGACAGGCTTATACATTCTAGATGGACTAAAACTTCTCACATTTGTGTAGATTAACAAATAGTCAAGCTAATTGCTCCAAATAAAAATAGAAAAGGTTTACAGTTATAAACACCTTACATCAAGTAGTTCTTTGTTTCTTAAGTAGCAGGAAGGGTTTAAGCATAAAGTTGCATATAACTGAAGGAGACAGCTTTTTCTGTTTATGCTTACTGAATTACCTCAATCTTTTTTTTGTAGTTGAATTGGTAAAAAACTCAAGGGTATTACTATAAACCCACATGCATGGGTTCTCCAACCTGTACTGTGTTCAACAAAAACTAAAGCTTTCACCCTTCAGAATCAATTTTCCTAATAGCTCTTTAACTCTCTTTGGCTCCTGAAAAGATGACACATTGGCATGGTCCATCATGAGCTAGTGGCATTTGTTGCTGAGACCAAGAGAAATTATTGCAATACTGTTTGCCTTATGAGAAACTGTGTCTGAGGAATCCCAATTGCCATCTGGGCAGTTTCACAGTTCTCTTCCCTTATCAGTAGACTTCATGCTGCCACTGGGAAGTAACAAAGAGCCAAAAGTACATGTGGCTCAAGGAAAGGCACAAACAAGCAAAACCATGGCAAGAAAACAGGCAAATGCAAACTGCTGTGTCCTGATAACTCTGAAGGCTGAAAATTATTAATCAAATAAATAGTTAGACCAATCCTGTGTGTGTAGCTTGCCTCTGTGAAAGGGTATAACGCTTTGAAAGTTCGTAGCATTTGGTTGGCATCAGCTCAAGGCTTGGCCAGTTGTGCCAAAGTAGAGAAACACTTACTGTGTGTTCAAGCAGAAACCCCTGCCAAGCATAAATTGTTAACTATAAAATGGAGGTACTTTGTGTTACAATTAATTGCAGTTGGGAGAGGTGCTGTAGAGAAAATAATGACTTCTTTTTTCCTGGAGATCATCTATAATCAAATTATCTATTGATCTAAAAGTTTTAGCAAAGAAAAGCCACGTGAGGATTTTTCTTTCTCTGACACTTTGTTGTTCTTTAACCAGTCACAGATCTACACAGAATCCCACATTCTGTTTATTTGTCACTGCTGTTAAGTTTTTCATGTACCCACAGTTCCCTGAAAGTGTTACTCAATTTGTAGGATCCTGTCCCACAGCTGTGTTTGAATGCAAGTTTTGCCATGCAGCCACTGAGAAATATATTCAGTGACATTCTCCACTGATGCATCCCATGGATCCTCTACTTTCTCTCTTACCTTGATGTCAAATTCCTTCCGAAGCAACGATTATGAGTTTTCTTACATTTTCCTCACACTAGTCCAGTAGTTTGCTGGGACTCCCAGCCCTCCCACTCCTTCAGATTCCTCAGATCCTGTTTTTTTAATTCTGTTATAATTGTCTGTACTTCTACATCCTATTGACAGGTTACTGAGGTCTCTTTTTCCCTTCCCAAATTATGGGAAACATCTCAAGATGTTCCCCAAAGAAAGCTCAAAGCTTCCCTCAGAGCAGAGAAGATGGAGAAAATCAATCTGCAGCAGTTTGGCTGCCTGTTTTTGAAACCTAGCAATACTCATTAATTGCTTCATATCACACTCATCCCTCTGACTTCATGGAATTGTTCCACATTTGCAAGACCAGCTGACTGAGCTCTGACAGCCTCAGTCAGAGCAAATTTGTTCCTTCCCTATTCACCACCCACTCACACCCAAAGGACAGAAGAAAACTAGTACTTGTGCACCAATAAGATGGGAGAGGCGAACCATATCGACTCAAACTCCAAGAGAAGAGGTGCGCCTAATTGTCCAATACAGCATGCACTTGCCCACTGTGTACACCTGCTACATGTAGCTGCAAAGCTTCAAAACCAGCTCTCTTGGCTTGTTCATTTTCCACAATGTCTAACTTGGTACCTGAATGGGACCTACAGGGATGCCAGAGAGGGACTCTTCATCAGGGAAAGTAGCAATAGGACAAGGGGCAATGGGTTTAAATTGAAACAGGGGAAGTTTAAGTTAGATATAAAGAAGAAATTCTTTACTGTGAGGGTGGTGAGGCACTGGAACAGGTTGCCCAAGGAAGTTGTGAGTGCTCCATCCCTGGCTGTGTTTAAGGCCAGGTTGGACAGTCTTGAGTGACACGGTTTAGTGTGAGGTGTCCCTGCCCATGGCAGGGAGTCTGGAACTAGATGATCGTAAGGTCCTTTACAACCCAAACCATTCTATGATTCTATGATAACATTGCTTTGCCATCCAGAAGGGAACAGACTAATTAATGAAAGCATGGCTTTTCAGATTTCAAAGATGTTCTTGGGTTTAAATAAATATTAGTCTCTAAGTTTCTAAATTGAGCAGAAGCTTTGAAATGGAGCAGTTCTGCTGCCAGCCTGAGTATTTTAAGGATCCCAGGAGTCAAAAGTGTTTAAGCGATCTCTAATTTTAAATCATAGTCACAAAAAATATATACTGAAGTACTGTTTCAGAATTAATCTTATGAAATTCACAGGCTTGGCGATAAAATGTATTTTCACAGTTTCATGTTGTTTTCTTAGTTCTATTTTGATCCTTCTGGTAGTCTGCCTGGGTAGCAAGTAGGCAACAGAAACTGATACATCAGAAATTGCAGTCACTGCTCAAATGAGGAAAGCTTTAGTAGAAGTCTGAATTTGATCAGGAAGAATTTTTTTTTCTTTGGACTCCAACATCCGTATGCATTCTTAGCAGTAAAGTGCCAGCTATGTTTTCAAAAAGTCACATGCCTGGTTGCAATATGTGAAAAGATGTCTCTCTCAAACATGCTTAGGCCCAAAACTTGGACAGAGATTAAAGGTAAACCCATTACTCTAGTGGTGGGAAATTCAAACACTCTTGGGGATACAATCTTTACAAAAGGTATATAGAAACGATCTGTAAACTCAGCTTTCATTAGTATCTCTGCAGCATCATTCAGCAAACCTCAACTGTCTCCTCCAGGTAGGGTAAAGTAATTGGTAAGTCTTGTGCAAAAAGTAAATTATGTGTTACTGGTAATATTTGTTTTATAAAAGAGAAGGCAGAGTAAAGAGAAAGTTCTAACAAAATCCATGATACTAAGCAAAGGATTCTGTTTTGTCCCTGAATTTGCATTTGAAAATGAGCCATGAGGGTGTCCTTTCTTCTAAAAAAGCCAGGTGAGGTAAAATTTCTATCCACATTACCCCAGAAAATGGCCTTATTCTCAAGAGATTGACCAGCAATTGCTCTAGTGGTAGAGAATTATAAATCCCTCACCCTAGTTTCTCTTCCTCCTCCCTCAGAGCAACCCAGCCTCCAGAGTTGAAATCTGATCAACCAATCTCAGAGGTCTTAGTGTTCTTATTCTCAAGTGTGATCTCCAGTGAGGTGACAAAGCCCTTTAAGACCCACCTCCATGCTATTTTCTCCTAGACAGGCCATGCCAAATGCATCAGCCTCTAGAGCACTGACATATTGCCATGTCTTTCTATGTGCCTGTTTTTGGAGTTCAGGTATGAATGTGGCCCTTTGTGCCTCAGCTATCATTTTGCTGATGAGATAAGAATATTTTTATTCTGTGCCTCTCTTATTTAAATGTCAACCCTTTAAATCAGAAGCATCCCTCACCATGTACATAAATCTGATAAAGCATCAAGGGGAATGGAAAAATGGGAGTGCTAAGCGCAGTAAAAATGAGAGCAAAACTCTACATCCTGTGTACAAATGCATTCTTAATTGCTATTGTTAGAATACAATGTTCTGTGAACTTTATTGCTATAGACTAGCTATCATAAAAATACCTTGACTTTTTAAATGATGTGGCTAGGAAGAAGATTTCTGCCACTGAGAATGGAGACAGTTTTGAATACAGAACAGAATGGTATAAGATGAATATTCAGAAACTCATGAAGTCAACTTTCTGTACACACAGATCAAATCGTAAAAAAATGACTATGCAACCTAGTCATAACTGCACTATTTGTAATGGGATATTAAGCTTTAGTTATGTTATTGTCTTAGGCTATATAAGCCACAAGGAAAGGAGAGAATAAATAACGTTCTTGCAGATTGCTTAATTGTAGAAAACAGGAGGCTGTACTACTCACAATTTTGCTTTGCAAGGAAATTCCATGGTTGAAATGTGGTGAGATGGGCTGTGGGGGAAACAAGGCCCCAGCTAGCATTAATCAGTGTGGGAATCACTGGAGTAAAACTTCAGCCTTGGTAAGCTCACGGACCTCTACTGAAAAGAGTAGGTCAGTCACAGTGTGAGCAGCTCTAACTCCACTGAAATAAACTGCTTGTCACGACCTGGGGATTTGGATCCTGTCGTTAGAACCAGGAAGGATATATATAGGTCATTGACTTGTTCACAGGAGCTAAAACTTGCCAAGTTTGTTCTGCTAAGGGCTATCTGCTTTCCCAGCACATGAATTTGAAGAGGTAAGATGAATATATGACCTTACAGTGCTGATTCAGAAGCTGGCTTTTGCCAAAATCAAGGGCAGTGCTAGCAGTAACATCCACCTTCAGTGTGCTGTTTAATACAGAAGAAGCTGCAAAAAATGAGCATGTCCATTCTAAGTATTATAGTTATGCTTCCTAGCTCATAGTGACCTACCGGACAGAACCAGTAATATCATTTGCAAACTGCTTAAAGACCTGATACTCATAAGCTCCATCCCTACAGATGCAGCTAAGGAAGGACAGTGTGTTTGTTGTATCCTCATGTGAGCAGGGTGGGATCTGTGGGCTGTCTGAGGGAAGAATCTAATCATTTGGTCTACAGCCATGATGCCAGTTAGCAGAAACTCACTTGCGAGGGACTAAAGCAATTGCAAACAACTGATGGTTTGTTATTGGTATGAATGGCTTTAATGGTTTACAGGACCTGTAGTTCTGTCTTACTCATGTTTCTCACTGCAGAAATTGTGTATCTCATTACCCAATGCACAGGTGTGAACTGTGTGTTACCCCAACTAATACAGTACCTGCGAACTACAGTGAAACCTAGGTTAGACTAGTAGGGAGACTACTTTCAGCTCTACCAGTTATGCCTGTTGCAGAATGTTGAAAAGGTTTCTTCATCTCATTTCTTCACTGTCCTTTCAAACCTTTCTGTTGTTGGGCTGTGAAAGAATTGAATCTTTCATTTCCTTCTTGCACAGATGAGCCCATAAGGTTAGAGTTCCCCACAACCTTATTTGAGTGGAACATGTTGCATCTCTCCTACCAGCCTGACCTTCCACCTCCTGCTTAACAGTAAAATAACTGAAGTCAAACTGAGAGCAGAACTAAAACAGACAGGCATGGTTGCTCATAGCAAATAATTTCGTTTCACACAGAGATTCAAAATTCCTGTGACTCCTGAGCCTGGTCAGGCATTTTCTGCATGGAATCCTTGGCCTCACCATTCTCAAAACTGTTCTTCAGGTGATCAAAGAGTAAGCCATTCACATTCAATAATTTTCGTGCATTAGTAACAGGGTTACCAGAAATTCATTTTTTGCTTTTAATATATTTCCACTTCAAAGCTGAGGAGTCTTGCACCACATTAATGTATTTGGCTACAGGTCCTGCACAGGCATATATACCCTAGATAAGCTAAAACTGGTTTTAATTTATTTATTATTTTTTCTCAGGCGATATTATTATGTCCACCTTCTAATCTTTAATTGGATGTCAGAGTTAGCACACTGATAACTTGGCTCACTGTCCATTTAATTCTGGTTTAACTACTGATAAAGTAATTGCACCATTTGACACAGGGAAGGACAAGTTGAGGAAGCTGGAATAATTTGATGCTAAAACACACTATACATTGAGATGCATCATGTTGATTGCTACAAGTACATACTTACTGTGGTCCAACCAACCTGCTGACCCAGGTCTGTAAAATATAGTGTAATGATGGAGGAAACTGCAAGGCTTTGAATGCTGATAGAATCCTTCAGGTAGGGCCCATCTGTAATGACAAAATGAAAGAGGAGATGGCAGGAGCAACAGGCATTATCTCGGGCTGAATATAACACATAGGTTTGCCTTGTAATGGTCAAGGTCTAGGCTCAGCTTGTATTCTGATTTATTTTGGTGACTTGGTACTTATTCTACAGGTTAGCAACTTGTAACATTTCCACTGGAGTTATTCTGCTCTCATTTTAACAAAAACATTAGGTTGATATGACATTGGGCAGCAGTGCGTAGCAATTGTTATGGTGCTATCTCCGTTAATCTAGACCATTAGAAACATGCCATGGAATCACGCAGACAATTTCTTAGAGCATTTTTTGCTCTGTCTTGCAAAACTAATGGGAAAGTCAGTGTTATGAAGTATCTCTCTGGTATCTTTTGCTGAAGCATCTGCATTCACAGCTATTTTACAATAGGTGGCATCATCATGATGAGTACAATTTTTTGGGCAAAGGCCCACAATCCATGATATCTTCTGTAAGCAGCCTGACCTGGGCAGACCAGATGTATAAATCAGAGTGTTATATTGCTTTTCACAGTATTCTCAGGCATCTGCTTCCAGTCCTGGTGGATCCACAATGTGCACACAGAAACATAAAATGGCAATTGTTTTTAATAGAGGCAGTAAGCTGGATATTGGGAAACTCCAACAGCCACTTTATGTATTATGTCTCCCTTTCAACACGTGTTTCACGGCTGTTTAAGTCAGTAAGGGTGCTAAATTCCACTGTCATTTTGTATGGCTGTGCAATGCTGTGTCCACAGAACAAATGCCACACAGCCTGTAGAAGCTTCATCTCCCACTATTATGTCCACCAAGAACTGGCAGAAGATGTCAGTTGCATCTTCTGATGAGGCTGTGAGCAAGTATTAAAAGGGATGATGCAGTGAGAGAGGGAAGGTAGTAAATGGTTTTCAAACTGCCTTGTCTTCATTATTTGATCATATACTGTATCCTGAAGCACTTTTACTCAGTAGTTATGAAAACCATTAGATTCCATTATTAATGAGAAAGCTAATAAGTTAATCATTGATATCAATTAATAAAAAAGTGCTAACAATTCACCCAATAACACATATAGATAAAGCAATATTGTTAAGAGGAGAACTTTCCAGAGGATTAGTAATGCATTAGGTAGCTGTATTCAACCGTATGAATACTTACTGCGCTCTAGTTGCAGGCCAATACGGGAAGGGTACCACTGGGGACCTGTTAAAATCACAAAGCATGGCAGTTAATTTCATGGTAGGGGATCTAAATTTCTCTTTCTATTAGTATTCTTTTCAGGTGATTGCTACAAATGTAAGGTTAAAAGAAATTCTCTTTCAGTCTCAGCTGTACAAGGAGAATACAAGAGAGCTAGGAGAAGCACACAGTACACATACAGAACCAGAAATCCCCTCTCCCCATAGGAGTGTTGGAAGGACCAGTCTCTATGCTGAATGCTCCATCAGCACACACACACAAATGGGTGTGTGCACACACCACTGGGAAGCATAAAGAGGACCGTATTTATTAGTGCATTTGCCAAAACTCCGTAATAAATGTGTCAGTTGCACTATCACCACCCCCAGCCATTTCTGCTGCATTTTCTTTATTTCCTTTGATGCATCTTAGGACAGTCAATAGCCTGAAAAAGATTTGCTTTATCTTTTTAATTCAAAGTCCAGGTGAAATTGGTTGAATACAGCCACAGTTTCTTTTAGACCTGCTTTACAATTGTTGCTATTCCTGTATATCACTATTCCTGTACCTTAAACAAGTGGAAAAAGCTTCTTCACAAGACATGGGAGCATTTGCTCAAGAAGCTGTGGGATTTACTTCCCTGGAAATAGTCAGGCTTCAGCTGGGGAAGACCCTGCGCAATCTTATAGGCCTTGAAAGTTGGCCCTGCTCTAAACAGGATGCTGGACCAGATCAACTCCAGATGTTGCTTCTACCTTAACTGTATTTTGGATGATGAGGAGGGATTGCTGACCCCTCCAGCTGGCTAAGGGGTAGGGAGGAAATGGAGTTAGGAAAAAAGGGAGTACACAATGTGCATTGTACCTACTGTGCAGTTGCACCTAGCACACTCTCATTTCAGAATCATTTGGTCTGAGTTTTGTAGGCAGGAACAGGCATTAGATGAACCCATGAACCAGGGCTAATGGCAGGAGGCAAGATATCCATCAAGTAAGTCACAACCATTATTTTTTCAGGGTATTACAACAATCCATGGCTATTAAAGATAACAAAAAGAAGATAGAGAAAGAGCAGCTGTCTGACTTGTCAAGGAAGATATGATTTGCTCCAGGACAGCAGATATCAATAGTTATTTGGGAGCCTGAAATGCAATGTACTTGCCTTAAATTGGTATCTTCTCCTCAGCTCTCCCCTCCCCATATTACAGTATGTTTCAATAAAAGCCAATTTACCTGATCCTGTGGCAATGTGCTTTTAGGTATGGCTCATAATCTTCACAAGGGCAAACAGAGGTTGTGCGTTTCAGCACGTCATCACACATTTCCAGTCCTTTAGCCTCAGCACACTATTATGTTCAAGCATACTGAAAGATTTAGACAGATGGAACTGTGCTTTTACTGCTGCTTGCCTGCAGTGACCTTATTATCACACCACTATGTCTCTCTGGTTTCCAGACCATCCTTTGCATGTCACGTGTATTTTGCTGGGGGAACCTGGAATTGGGATATTCCTTTCCAGCTTTTATTATTGGTGGGGAGCCACTAGCTAACATCAAGTGGAAATGATATGCAAATGGAGTAGGGGATGAAGTCCAAACACATCTCTTTTTGTTCACACCATAGATTTAGTCTGAACATCAAGATTTTCCATTTTCAGATTTTATGGCAGCAGTCTTTAGCAAGGCTCTTCCTAAGCCTTAACTGTCTGGGTTCCTGCAAAAACCAATGTGGCTTTCTGGAAAGAAGTGTGACCCCACTTTATTTCTTGAATCTCAGAGGCTCATTTAGTAGAGTGGAAACCTCACACATTCCTAAACATCAAAGATTCACCTGCTCATGACTTAATAGCAGTCAGCCAAGGGGACTGTATCCTCACTTGTCAGTATTTTTCTGCCTTCTTCCTGTGACTGAGTGTTTCACATGGGGATCCTTCAGGGCTTTCACTAGGGCAGCTCTGGATTTCTATTTGGCAATACAGGAAGCCATTCCAATCAAGCCTGACTCTGGCAGCACACATTAATGTCATTCTCATAAAAAAAAGAGCTCTCCGTCCTTTTAATAGTGAAAAGAAGCCAAGTAACTCATTATAACCTGCATTAATTCTTGTTGCAACCTGTCAAAAAAAGGAGTTGATGGCTCTCTTGGATACCGAGAGGCATCATTTGGTAGATTAGCTTAACCTGCCATCAGCAGGAATATAGAAGTGCATGTGGAGAGTGCACGCTCCCAGATAAACAAGTACTCACTAAAGACAGACACAGATGCAGTTACGTACAGCACTTCAAGGCTCCTCTGCGCTCCCACACCTGGCAAAGCTCCACTCATTTCCAATCTAAATTTGGAAGGTTTCTCTTTTGCAGATATTTTTTTTAGCATGGTTTGCTTTCCTGTTTAGTCTTATTAACACTTTTCATTGGTGCCCCTTGCAGAGACTAATAGCAATTCAATAGCATGGCTGACTGAAGTTCATCTTGTTGTATCTAAGGTCAGGCATGTTTTATTATTTACTTTTGGACATTATGATAGTGCATCAGAGCTCAATCACATGGTAATGAGTAGATCACATCTCTGTATAGTCCTTGTGATCAGCAGAGCTGTTCAGTTTCCTTAAGCAGGGTTATCATTTTGGTTACGTATTTCACACTTTGAAAAAGTTGCAAAAATAACATTTCAGCCTACTTACATCACCAACCAATTTTCACTTGAAAAAGCAGATGCAGACTTGACCATAAAACAATGGTTCAAGCATCATGATCTAAACAAGAGCTCTATTTAGCCAACATTTTTTTCTCTGATATTTAGCCAATATTGTGGGTCTTCTGTCACATTTCTTAGATTTTTGAGTTTGTGTAGAACAGATTCAGTTCCTTTCTTTGCTGTGTGTTTGGACAGCTATTGAAATGTCATCTGGGTTTTCCATCTCCTATTTGATAATTTCTACCCTTCTGACTTATTCTTCTCCTGATGTTTGTCTTAGTCATTTAATATGGTCACCCCTCAAATTCATGCACTTAGGGACCTGAAAGCTTTGCTGATTCCTCACAAACTCCTTGATTTTAAGTGGCATCAACATCATTCTTGTTAACAGCCTGATCTAGTGAAAGATGTCCCTGCGTATGACGGGGGGAGCAGACTAGATGATCTTTGAACATCTATTCCAAAACAAACTGTCTACAATTCAATGATTCATACTGTTATGGTTCAGACAATGTTTATTCTATGTGTACAGGCTTTATTTACTCCAGAGTAAGCAATTCATGGTAAGTCTTAAACCTTTTACCTTATTCCACCTTCTCTGTTGGAAATCTGTTCTAACTTTGTGGAAAAACTCCATGCTTTTACTCAAAACCTGTTAAAATATTTTAATGTTATTACTTTTAAAGTATCATCATTTTTCAACACAGGAGAGTATTTTATTGGAAAGTGACTCAGTGTTCGCTTTTAATAATTTCTTTTAAAAAACAGACATAAGGAAAAATATTTAATTTTGGATGGGTCATTTGTTGTACTTGCGACTATTTAAAACAAAAAATAAAACATAAGCACACTGACAGGATATAAGAAAACTGACAGCCACCTTTAATTTGACCATACACAAGTATGAAATCACCTGTCAATATTGGATATAAAAAGGAGATGCAGTGCTATCAAATGAGCATACAGATGCTTGCTACAATGACAGTATCAGCACCATGCCCAGTTGCCGATACCAGTATGGAAAGATACAGAAAACCAAGTTCTACTGGTCTCACTGCTCACACAGTTTGTTTTTTTTCACTGCATTTATGCTAGAATATGAGTAAATTAATAGGCTGTCAATCGCAGGACCTGAGGACAGTTTTAAAAGCCCACATGCAGTTTTAAAAGTGTCCAGAGGTACTTTTTATCCTTATGAAATTCAAACTGAGCTTCGTGTGTGCTCTACTGCTTAAATATCACAAGAGGTTTTGAATATTTAACAACTAAGGAATCTAAGTGCTAGATACTTTCCAATGGTTATGAAATCGAAGGGGTCAGTCTAATTTTTGTTAAGTTTCAGAAAAAGCCTTCAATAAAAATTCTTTAGTGCATTGCCTGATCTGTGGTAAAGTACACAAATGCCCGCTTGTCACGAAGTATTTATGAAGTTACATGAACCTGTATGACAGCAAAGGTATAAAATGATGAAGGCCTCTCTTACTGGGTAATTCGGTGTGTACCTTAGCAAGTGGCCCTGCAAAAGCTATTCTGGTAGGGAATAAGGAGTGTAAGAAATGCAAAACAGAGTTGGCAGAGACAATTTGGGGATAATTAGCAGATTGACTTTCCATGATCAGCTAAATTTGTTGCCAGTTAAATTGTTTGCTTCCCACTGTATTTTAGTGCACTTGCATCTGCAGTGACAAACAACCTCAAATAATTACAAGCAATACTCACTGTGATATGAATAGGATGATATGAACAGCAAAATAACTGTAATCAATCAGCAGCACCATGTTTAAATTTGTTTTCAATTTTAAATTTTAATCTTTTTTTTTAAATTATTTTTCATTATTTTTCATTTTTTAGTTTTAAAGTTTAGATTTGCAGAACTATGGACAATTCTGGGGGCCACTGCACCACCAGTATCCCTTATATGATCACAAAATGTTACACACTAACTGAGAAATGTAACAGCATTTGGTTATGTGAACTGAGCATGGCTAAAATACATTCCCTCACTTTAATCAGATGTTAGTTTTTATATCTGTGTAGCAATAAGAGGTTGCTAGGAAAGATTCATGCACCAGTACGTGTGGGGATGGTGTTTTTAGAGAGGAAAGCTTTTGAGAAAATGGGGATATATTTATATTGCCATGCTTACAATTATAGCCGGTGCTGGATTGAGGTTTGCATACCCTTTGCTGTACTGAGCTGACAGTAGGAAAAGTAGGATGCTGAAAGAACTTGAAGCTCTTGCTTTCTGCTTTTATTTGGAAGAAAAGGCTGTGAGATTTATTGTGCTGTCATTCCACTTGAGTGATTCCTGAACATGATGGTAGTAAGCAAAGCACACCTAAGAACCACGGTAAAACTAAGTTGGGCCATAAGACCAAGAAAGAAAGTATCTGAAGCTATTACTCTACTGGTTTTACCTTCACTGTAATAAATGACAGACACTGACTACTGCAATCTGAACATCTGGCTCACTTTAAGAATTGCAGCAGCAAGCCTTGGGCAAGCAAGGTCCCACTCATAAGGGCCTTTTTGGCCACAGACTTAAAGAGGTTTTGTACCTTTGACCCACAAATGCCAGCACAATCACCTGGGTCTCTTTTCTCAGGGCTAGTGCTGAGACACCAGCTGTAGCCAGGCCTTCTCCAGCTACCAGCCAGCTGTATTGGCCTGGCACCATACTGAGCTCCTGAGCCCAGATGTGCTTGCAGGGCCACCAAGTATGTGCTGCTTCCAGCTCTCACTAAGCCTCTAGGGGACAGGATTTGCCCTGGGAAGTGTCATGGTTTAAACCTGGCTGGCAATTAAATACCATGCAGCCTCTCACTTCCCTCCATTTCTCCCTTTTCCAGGAGAGATAGGGGGAGGAGAAGGATTTGGAAGAATGCAAAACCCACAGGTTGAGATGAGAACAGTTTAGTAAATGAAATTAAGCAAAATACAGTGATACTAGAAATAATATCAACAGTAATAATGTTAATAATTACAATAGGAAACAGTAGAAAAAAAAAGATAAATGAGAATTCAGAAAACCCAAGTGATGCGTAATACAATTACTCTCCACTCAACGACTGATACCCAGCCCAACCTGAGCAGTGATTGGTCCCTTCTGGGTAACTTCCCCCAGTTTACATACTGGGCATGACCTGCTGTGCTATGGAATACTCCTTTGGCTAGTTTGGGTCAGGTGTCCTGTCTCTGTTTCCTGCTGGCTTCTTGTGCCCCTCCCCACTGGCAGAGCATGAGGGACTGAAATGTGCTTGATCAGAGTAAGCGCTACTTAGGAACAACTAAAACATCAGTGTGTTATCAGCACTGTTCTCAGACTAAAGCCAAAACCCAGTGCTGCACCAGCTACTGGGAAGAAACGTAACTATCCCAGCTAAAACCAGGACAGGCAGATATTTGCTGGATCCAGGATCATTTAGCTGCGCTGTTGGATTTTTTTTTTTTTTGAGAAGGACCTATAATGTAGTATATCAGAATATTTAACGAGCTGTAGCAAGGTCTTGAACTAAATCCATGTTTTTATCAGAAATCAGTGAAAGAAGCAGATTCAGTGTTCAGTAAAATCTCATCAAGGTACTGAAATGGGATGATGATTTTAATGGCTCCGTACCCACAGACAAATCCTTTTTCTTTGTCAGCTTTTTAATCTGAGTATTTTCTCTGATTTGTTTATTTTGTAAGGTTTCCAGGGAAGAGCTCAGATGAATCAAATTCATCTGATTGCATTTTCATTGGAAATAACTTCTATAAATGCCTGAACAACTTGAGGAGAAGAACACTACTTCCCTTCCCCCTCCCCAGACTTTTTTTTCCACGAAAAAAAAAACACATCAGACTTCATCTATATTTTGATTGGGCAATAATGGAAAAGTTTCTTAAGAGTCATCAGTTTTTCCTAATGAAAATCAATTTTTATTAGTTGTAAACGGAATATTATTTGTCATTTAGAGGTCAATTTATGTCACTAGCAGATTAAGCTTTCAATTTTCCTTCTGAAACAGCTTGACACTGAAAGCAACTGTGAAAATTCAGGCAAGCAAAAAGCACAAGAAACCAAAAGCAAGCAAGAATACAACATTTAGATCTGTATTTTATTATTTTTACTACATTGTTTGTCCTTCCTACTTAAGAAAAAAAAAAAAAAAGAAAAATCCAGCCTTGCACATTTCAATTTTCTGTGTAGCCTGCTGCAGAAAGTATAATTAATTTTGATCTTTCTATGTGGATTTGCATTTAAATGAATGTGCGTGGGCAAGGGAAGGGAAAGGGAATGAGGCTCACCTTTCATTTCATTAATAACAACCACAGAGCATAATACAGAAAAACAAGCAAACAGATACTTTGACAAGCCTGGAGCTTGAGGCATCATTCCCATAAGGGACTGCCCTTATTCAGTGCAAGAAGGTGAGAAGGTTCTGGGGGCATCAGGATCTGCAGGGCACAGCAGCCAGCCTGGCTCTCCTCAGGGTGGGCTTCGTGCTGCATTTGCTGCCTTTGCGACACACAGAGTAGTGCATTGTCACTGCGGGGAGTGGGGTGGTGGGTTGTGGGCAAGTTGGTCAGTGAAGCTGGACTCTCTGTAATGGTTTTGGGGATTCTTTTGACCAGGGACTCCCAGGGAGGGCTGTTTTCTGTGATTCGTGCTCTAAAATAGCAAAGAATCTGCTTTGTATTTGCAGACAGTTGTGTTTGGGCTCTGAAATGCCAGCCCCAATTAAGAGAGACGTGCGTAATTTATGCCAAACAAGGATCTGTATTCTGAAAGTTATCTTTGATTCTTCTACCTCTGCAAGTTTGGAAAGGGTAACAAAGATAATTGTCTAGAGGGCTGTGAGAACACAAGAAGGATTCTTTTCCTAAATATGAACCCTGCCAGTGAAGCCTTCATGCAAAGAATGACCAGAACATGAGAAACTGCATGTTAAGGAGCATACATTTGCCAAACTAAATATCTGTTCCAGGGTCAAAAAATATCTTCTTCCTCTTATCTGCCTTTCCATATTCTATCATGAGATTTTTAAAAATGCCGTTTAATGTTTGGTGGTTTATGAAATCAGTTGCTGTCTATCCTGGATCTTTGAAAGTTCGAATACCTTTACTGGTGTGGCAGTAGCTAACCCAGCCAAGAGATTCATAGGCAGCAAATCAGAACATTTAAAGCCAAGTATCTGACTATCCTGATCTTCTCAGAAAACACAAGTAGTAAGATATAAAGGCCTGTTTTAAAATGTCGTTTCTTTCAAACCTTTTGTTCACGTTCAGCCTGTGCCAGGTTCTAAGAGAATAAACAGTGCTGTGCCTTGCAGTATTATAGATAAGGCAGTGTTTCAGGAAACTGATAACATAGGTCATTGCCTCCTCACTTCAGAAATCAGTATCCAAACTAGCTCAGCAAAGCTGCTGAGCACATTTAGGTAGCAGCACGAGGGGCAGAGCAGAGAACTGGCAAGGCCTCTGTTATACCCTGCACTGTCTGCAGGCTTTGGGCTCTGCTGATTTATGTTCCAGCATCAGAAAGCACCCAGTGCTCCAATGCTCGGAGCTGACACAGCAAAAAATGGCTCATTTGTGCCTCCACTACAGGTGTACTGGGCAGAGGAGAGTCCTACCCCAGGCTCTAACTGTGCTTCGTTAAAAGAGTTCGTAAGTCAATTAGCTAATAAGACATTCTAATGAAGCATGATTTTCTTTCAGTAGTTGACTGTCCAGGGGATAGCATTCTCTCTAGCCTCTAATCTAATCAGGAAACATTCCATCACTAACCCCAGTAGCAATGTGTATTTTCTCTCTAATGGTCATACCAATGCCATCAACAGTTATCTGAACACAGTTCAACTGACATGATTTCTTCCTTAGTGCAAATTAGCTTCTCATAGATTCATTGGTAAATTTACCACATTGAAAATTAATCTCCATTAGTAACAGGGTTAAACTGCAGTTTCTCCACAGGCAACAAAGAAAACATAGCATAGCTCTGCCCTGCTTTGGCAGCAGATAAAACAATAGCATGAGAGCCAGAAGTTCAGTCATGCTCCCATGTCCTTCCTGGGAGAAATTATTCAAGCTGGTTTAATTCTCCACCCTGTTACTTAGGTTGAGCATAGGCTTCTGGGCCTCAGAAACACTGCCACAGGGTTTGGGAAACTGTTTTTCCCAAACTGCTTTTTCCATCTCAGCTCTGCAACAGAGGACAAATAATTTTCCCTAAATAAACAGCAAACATGTTTGATTCTAGGTCACCTTCTGTTTAGGCCATGAATGATGCTCTAGCCCACATGGAGAGCACAGAACACACCATCCCAAGCTCTCCCAGTAGGAGATGAATCCAGGCAGGCTGTCTGCACATCAACCATGGGCAGCCATGTAGAAAGTAGTGTAACATGCTTAAAATTGCTTTTCCACACTTACGCAGTCACTGTCACTGAGGGACTCGATTATGGAGATAGTGCTGGGTGAATATGTTCATTCTCATACTTGAGGAATGAGATTTCATCCCATAGCAAACACTTAATGGTATTTGAACACCTCTACTGCTTTTCCTCTGTAAATTTTATAGCCTCAACTCATCTAGACTGTTTGTGAACAAAAACTTGTGCTGTAATGGCAGAATATAAAAAAATACTGCCTTCCCTTTAGGATGTACTTAAATCAGAGCAATATACATTGTTCAAAGCACTGGCATAACCTTCTCTTTGTTCTTCTTCAGTGCCAAAAATTTGGTAACAATTTTTGGAGCTAGCCTTCTTATTTGCAAGAAGAATTAGTTGAAAGTTTTCACAAATATTTTTGATGCTGTAGAAATAGGTTTTTTGTTTTTTTCAGAATTCAGAGTTTTTTATGGAGAATGTGAGGTTGTATATTTCAAATACAGTAAAAAAAAATAGTATTGTTTTTCATGACTGGCGTATTGGTTCTTTTTCAGCCTTTGATTTTTCATGTACAGTTCTCTTCTTACTTTTTCTACCTCCAGATTTTCTTTCTAACCACATTTATGGAATAATTTAGTTTATAAACTTTCTTTACTTAGAAGCTTTGGTAACTTCTGGTTGCCAGCCTATGAAGTTACATTTGCCTGCCTAAAGAAGAAAATTGAGTCTTGTTAACTGATGCTAGGCATGAGTTAGCTTTCTGAGCTGGAAATCTTGATTGGAAAACACTGTAACTCCTATATTAATTTTGACAGGAAATCAAAAGTATGAGTCATATTACCCAAAAAAGACAAGACAGAATATAAATGTGCATTGAAGGAGAATAGTGTCTAGATTGCAGCCTGTCATGGTTTGAGGCTCTCAAACTCATGCAGCCACTCTCACTCACTTCCCCTTCATTCTTCCCCAGTCCCGGGGAGATGGGAAGGAGAATCAGAAGAATGCAACTCCCACAGGTTGAGATAAGAACAGTTTAGTAACTCAGGTATAACACAAATCACTACTGCTACCACCAATAATAATACAAGAGAAAATACAATGAAAGAAAATACAATAGATCTTCACCTGATACCTAGCCACGTCACGCAGTGCCCCCTCCCATCACCTCGTACCAAGCTCGGCTACATAGTGCACCCCATCACTTCATACCAAATCCCAAACATGCCGTGTACCCCCCCTGCACCACCACCCTTCCGGGCCTCTGCCCTCTCCGTCTCTACATCCTTGACATGACGTGCTGTGGTATGGAATACCTCTTTGGTCAGTTTGGCTCAGGTGCCCTGTCTCTGCTTCCACCTGGCTTCTTCCCGGCTCCCCTCCTCCTGGCAGAGCATGAAACTCGGAAAGTCCTTGGCCAGCCTGAACACTCCAAGCCATAACTATAAACACTGGTGTTATCAGCACTGTTCCCAAGCCGAAAATCCAAAACACAGTGCTGCACCAGCTACTACTTAAAGGAGAAAACGACTGCTGCTGCTGAACCCATGACACAGCCTTAAACCTGCATCCAACATGTCATTGCAAAAACAATAATAAAAGAGGTGAAGGAAATGCTAAGACTTTCAAAGGTGTATGCTAAATAAAGTTTATCTATAACCAAAATGGAGCAAAGTATATACAAAAACAGTCACCTTTCCCCTGGGCTTCAGTGCCTGCACCTTTATGTGGTAAATCCTGTTCAGATCACACAGGAAATGTGGCTATACATTGCCACATTCAAAACCTATCTTATACCAAGGTATCTAGTAAGTAGTGAATCCAATGTGTTTGTTTAGACTTACTTGATTTGAAATTGAAGCTTTATGACAGATCTTTGAAACCTCAGTGTTTTGTTTTGTTGTTTCTTTTACAGGAGATCAAAAATGTTCTTTCAACCAAGGTGCTGCTATGCAGTCATATCCATGTAAATTGAGACAGTTCGTGGCAATGGCCCAACTCAACAATGTGTTGGCAGCCTTCTACATGGCAATGCTGCAACCACTGCTCTTACTTAATGGATAAAAGGGTTATCTCCAGGAAAATCTAGCTTGTTCTCCTAAAGGTGAGCATATTCCAGAGAAGTCCCTATCCTCTCTTAGCTAGATACTACTAAGCTTTCCATACTTTCAGGAACCCCCCATTTGTGTATATTTGCTTATTTTTAAACATTAAAAAAATAATGAGAAAAGAAAGGTAGTAGATGAAACTTTGTGCAGCTTCTATTTCCAAAGTCTTTTGAGAAATCAAGAGATGGCTGTGTCCCTGTTTCCCAAGAGAAGAGATGAGGCGTTTAGATCGTTCATTGAAAACTTTGAGTCTCATTGGTGGGCATAAGAATTAGTTTCAATTTAATGTCAGTTGGCTGCACATGCTTGGGGGACTGGAAATAACTAAGCTGGAATACAGAGATGCACAAAAGTACCTAACATTCGTTAGCAGCAGTGAGAGCTGGACAGTGGGCAAGACGAGCCCACATTTTACACAAGAACAGCTTGTGAACGAGCTGCAGATCCACTATCACTCACATAACAGTTATTTCTATGGTGAATCATTTCCAGCAAATATATTCAATATCACTGCTATTTGGAGACAATTTAGAAAGAGGAAGAACTCCCCTCTACTACATTATTTTTTTATTGTGGATCACTTGTTCAGTTTCTTGTCTTTGATGCATGGCTTTCATTAACTTGAAACAGTGGCAAATATCAAGTTTTGCTTGAAATATTTCTCATTTTGATTGTTCCTAGTGTTTATTTTCTCCTCATGCCAAAATAAAAACAAACAAACAAACAAACAAAAACGACAAACAGGCTACTTAAAATAGAGAGCACGCATGAAAACAAGTGCAAAACAAGTCATCATCACAGGTGACATCCTTCACATTCAGGTCTCAACAGCCTCCCTTGCTTTTGCTCTGCTTACCTGATCCTACCCCCACAATTGCAGATACTTTTCATATCACATCTCCTGTCAGCCCTGTGGAAGCTGGGGGCTGCAGAAGCACAACCAGTGAAGCCATGAGGCAGAGAAGACCTAGTGGAAAGTGAAATTAGCAGCTAAAGCTACTGCCTCTTTTCTAACCTAGCAGAGGTGACACCATGGGCCTTGTAATTTTTTTCTCTCCCAAAGCTTTTCAAGAAGGAGATAAACTCCTCTTATTCTGGCATGGTAGATTCTCTTCCTTTCTGTTATCTAGAGCCTGTTTGCTTTCTTTCACAAGAATCATAGAATCATAGAATAGTTAGGGTTGGGAAGGACCTTAAGATCATCTAGTTCCAACCCCCCTGACAGGGGCAGGGACACCTCACACTAAACCATGTCACCCGACGCCATGTCCAACCCAGCCTTGAACACTGCCAGTGATGGAGCATTCACAACTTCCCTGGGAAACCCATTCCAGTGCCTCATCACCCTTACAGGAAATAATTTCTTCCTCAGATCCAATCTAAACTTTCCCTGTTTAAGTTTGAACCTGTTACCCCTTGTCCTCTCATTACAGTCCCTCATGAAGAGTCCCTCCCCAGCATCCCTATAGGCCCCCTTAAGATACTGGAAGGCTGCTATGAGGTCTCCAAGCAGCCTTCTCGGCTCAGATGCCTTTATACAAATGCCCGTAGCATGGGAAACAAACAAGAGGACTTGGAGATGTGTGCACGTCTATGGGGGTATGATATCACAGGTATCACAGAGACATGGTGGGATGGCTCTTATGACTGGTGTGTTGGAATGGTTATAGGCTGTTTAGGAAAGACAGGCCTGATAGGTGGGGAGGGGGAATTGCTGTTTATGTTAGGGATAGGCTGGAGAGTATGGAACTCAGTCTAGGGACAGGTGAGCAGTTGACAGAGAGTTTGTGGGTCAGGGTTAAAGGGAGAACAGCGATGAGAGACATTATTGTGGGGATCTGTTATAGACTGCCTGACCAAGAGGACTCAGTAGATGAAGAGCTCTACAGACAGATAGGAATAACCTCACGCTCGCAGGCCCTCATTCTCATGGGGGACCTCAACCACCCTGAGATCTGTTGGAGGGATGGCACGGCCCGGTATAAGCAATCCAGGAAGTCCCTCGGTTGTGTGGAAGACAATTTCCTTCTGCAAGTAATAGAGGAGCCGACGAGGAGAGATGCTATGCTTGACCTTGTTCTCACCAACAGGGAAGGGCTGGTTGGAAATGTGACGTTCCAGGGTAGCCTTGGTTGCAGCAATCATTAAATGGTTGAGTTCGAGATCGTCAGAACAGTGAGAAGGGCGTGCAGGAAGCTCACTGCCCTGGACTTCAAGAGAGCAGACTTTGGCCTCTTAGGGAACCTGCTCTGTAAGATTCCATGGGATATAGCCCTAAGGGGCAGGGGGGCCTAACGCACGTGCTGCAAGCTCAGGAGTGATACATCCCTACTAGAAGGAAGTACTGCAGGAGGGCCAGGAGACCTCCTTGGATGGAT
>JASSUY010037443.1:5767-30463 GCA_032466535.1 Forpus xanthops
ACTGGAATGGGTTGCCCAGGGAAGTTGTGAATGCTCCATCGCTGGTGGTGTTCAAGGCCAGGTTGGACATAGCTTTGGGTGGCATGGTTTAGTGGGAGGTATCCCTGCCCATGGAGGGGGGGTTGGAACTAGATGATCTTAAGTTCCCTTCCAACCCAAGCTATTCTATGATTCTATTCTATGATTTAAGCAGATGAAAACCAGAAGTTAAATGGATTTTATTTTGTTTGGTTTGTTTTTTTTTTGTAGTTTGTTTGTATATTTTTTTTAATGCATGTCTAATTACTTTTTAAACTTTAACAATAAAAGAATTATAAATGTCCTTGTCATTCTTCACATGCTTGGGAAGCGAAGGTGAATGTTATCATATAATAAGTATACATGGGCTGTTATAACTATCACTCAGATGAAAGCCCACTGCATTGACCAATTCAATTTCTTTAACAGAAAAAGAATGCAGCAATTCGTCATTTGTCCAGTCTAGTTAATGTTTTGTGCCTGTTTTCTAAGAGTGAAATTTGTGAACTGGCTAGCTTTGACAGCTTGAGGTGCTTGGCACTTTTCATTTTTAGTTCATTGACTCAAGTATAGCATATATTTGATGAAAATTGACCAAAAATTGAATCTGGAGGATGATGGATGGCTGAAGCCTGTAAAAAAAAAGGTTGGTTTCTGCTCAGCTGAGAGTAAACAAATGCCAATAACAAAAGAAAACCCCAACAACCATATATCTTAACCCCGTACTAACAAGCATTCCAACTAGCGAGACTCAGAAATGAATGGAGAACATTTGAATGCCTTCTCTATCAGACTCCTAACTTTGGCTATTTACTACCTATTTCCAGAACTGGAGTTTACCTAGACATATCTCGCAGATCTCTGAACATCTTGTGGTCAGTATCAAATATCATACATCAAAAAAGTGATTTTTTTCCTAAAGAGCAATAACTGCTTACTGTCCTGAGAGCACTGTCCTTGAAGCTGGGCACATACTGGAGATGGGTATGGTGTGAATATGTTAGGGGAGAGCTGATGTATTTTGTCAGGGCTATGCGGTAGAGCCCAAGGTTAACTTTCAACGGCCTTGGAAAGTACAGCAGTCTCTTGGCATTCCCACTCCACCTTGCCACTTGAATCCTAGTGAATTAGTAAAGTGAATTAAACTAGTATTTTGCACTTCTTTGTCTAAGTTTCCAAGAAACTTATTCTCCAATGATTACAATTTTGCTTTGTCTGCTATTTTCTAGTGACATATCAGCTCCCAATTCCCAATGAACATAATGAAGTATTTAAGATAAAAATAGTCCTCCTTCTATGCTCCATTCTCCCATTTAGATGATCTGATTTTTACTTGCATTCTCATTTAAAGAAAGAATTTGTGCCTTAAGGCAATGAAAGGCTAGCTTTCCCGTCCTTCCAGGACTGCATTAATATTGTTGCCTTTAAACCAGCCTTGGCACTGCAGTGACACATCATACATTTGCACGCTGCACTAACATTTGGATAACACAAGTAAAGGAACTGTAGTTCCCTATTTAGATTTGCAACATATCCAAGTTCTGGGGTTAAATGCACATACTTCCAGAGCTGGTAGTAAGGATGATATTTCTGATTTTTATGTTTTCTTGTCCTCAGACAAATAGGAGGACTTTCTCAATGGCAATCAATATATTCAGAAATTTTACTTTAGTTTCAAGAACATCACCATGGTTTTTTGTGGCATGGTGCCTACAGATCTCAAACCAACACAAACCGTATTATGGAGCCTTTTTTGACAAACTGCAGTTTCAGGAAATAAAGCCTTTTAATGGACGGCTGTTGAATTTAGTTTCTGCTAGTACATCTCATTTTGATGTCTGAAAGCAAAAATTTCTTATTTCCCCATTAAATACTTTCTTTATGAGGCTACCTTGCTTACCTCCCTCCTTCCCTAATAACTTTTAAACCCATTGTCTAATTTCAACAAGCTTTAACAGAGGCTAACATTGTAAAAATATCAAAATCCCTGAAGAGTTCTGAAGACCAATGTCTGGTAAAATAAGAGAGCATTAGTGGTCCCACTAAGGGAAAGCCAGGAGATTCATCGCTTAACAGCACTTGGCTGACTAAGTAAGCACAAATTTCATTTCAGATACTTTGCACTACTTGTCTTTTCTTGGTCATCTGTCATGCTAAAGTCAGTCAGGTAGGGTACATGGGAAATATATCAAGTATTTCTGTATGTGTGTGTATATGTATATTATGTAAAAAAAAAATATAGGGAAAGTGGAATGAAGCCAAGAGTCCTGTAGGAGAGAGGCTGTGAGAAACATTTGGGACATGTGGGAAGCATGGGAGTTTGGAAATATCCGCGTGTGAAGGAAGCTGGAAGTACTAGTAAAGGATCTGAGGACATGAGAAAGATGGGTGTCATAGGCAGAAGGTGTGTGAGTGTAAGGGGAAATCAGGTACTGCTATGGGGATGTCATGAGGCTGTGGCAAAGGAGCTGGGTCGTTGTACTCTGGCCATGTAGGGACACATTCAGTTCATTGAAAGCCAGGCGTCACTGGCTCCTTGTACTACTCATACAACATTAGACTCGTTTAAAACTGACCAATAAAAGTTTATTCAAGTATCTAAATAACTCACAAAGTATTTAATGAAATATTTCAATTTAAAGAAAATGAGACAATAGAAAGTATCGGAACGCTCATTTCTCAAAGGAAACCGTAAAAATTCTGTTTCAGTTCAGCCCCAAACTATTTTTTCCATTGTTTGCTTCAGCTGAAAAATTGGTTATTTACCTAACAGTTACACTTAAAAATATTTGCAACACAGCCATGGCCAGTACCTTTCACTCAGCTTTGCTGTGGGGACAGCTCACAAAACACGCCAGGAAACCGGCGCTGCTTATTAAGATCTCAGGATAAGATCTCCGGCTGCGCTTTGGAGAATTTGTTCCGTTGTTCAGCCAAAGATAAACAAGGTAGAAGTGACCTGCCTCCACCGAAGATAATCTTCCTAGGAGATACAATCACTGCAGCTGCTGCTGTAAGAAACTTTTCTGAAGGTCGGTGCACACAAAATAATCAATTCTTATCTACAAATTATAGTTCTAATGTGCCAAATGTTACCAGAGCTTATAATACTGTGAGATGAAGTCTACAATACTGATTGAAGAGATACTATTTGCTGCAGCTGACAAACTGCATGGACCACGGGCCATGTCTGGAAAATTTCTTCTAGCTTCTTCTAGATATTAACTATTCTTAGTGAGTAGTAGGGAAGCAGTGCCCGCAGTATAAGTGGCTCGTAGATAAGCCAAAAGCTGTATTCACAAAAACTGTCAGTCAACACTTTGCAGCAATTTCCTTTAAAGAGAAAAAGAGAAGAGCTAGGGAATTCAGCATTTTGAAGATGCAGCATTTCTCTTGTTATGGCTGAGGAAAATGTGTAATAAAAGCACATACTGCAACACTGCACCAGACTGTGCTGTGCCCTGATCCATCCAGGTTTCAGTCAGCTTTTATGCTGAACCCACACCAAGCAGCTCCAACAGTGTGGAGCATCCAGGATAAACCTCAAACGCCTGGATCCTCCTGCAGCCACAACAAACTCCTTCAATCCTCACAGTGGTGTAAGCAAGATCTGAATCAAGTCTGTAATCTTTGTTATAACAGAAATATGCAGAACAATTTTCTTCTCCTGAAACAAAAACCTTCTTATCCTCTGCCCGTCTGACTAAACCTAGAGATCAACCTCAAGTCAGATCATAACGCCTGGTTCAAAGCATCGAACAGAAAAAAAAGATGGGCAGAATGCAAGCTTCTTGGTACCCAAGGGGTAAACCTTCTTAATTCAACTGCTTCACATGCTGAGGCAGTTTTAGGAGACTATAAGGTACAGATAAACTTAGCCTGCGGCAGCGTATTCTTCCACACACATGCCTCCCTCAGCTTGGGAGGGAAGGAGGTCACAACAGTGCTGTGGTGATGTGGTGGGGTTTGGAGATGCTGGCCCTTGAGGAACCCGGTTTGCTCCCAGCCTGGATGCAGCTGCAGCAGCATGGCTCTGTACCAGCATGGGGCCCAGAGGCAATGTGTGTCAGCATAAAGCTGAGCTGACACAGCGTATTGAGTTCAGGACTCAGCTAATACCCACACAGCACCTTGTGCCAAGTGAATGTGCTTTGAGCTGTTGGTTTGTCCCCTGTATTTCAATTTCTGTGTGTTGTTTCCCTCCTCTGGATGTTGCTGAGATGCTCTTTCCATCTGGAAAGGAGCATTTCAGGTGTTTTTGTGGTTGGCTGTGTACATATCATGTTACAGAGCACAGCATGCAGATTCCGTAGGATCACAGCAGCCCACAAAATATGGGGCAGAGCTCATGTCTTCACAGTCTGCTAGCTGTGTGATTGGAGTACTGGGTAAGCAAAGGAACCCTGTTGATGTGCAGGTTTTATAGGCTTGAGAAGAGAATTAATGAGCCCTTGTTGTGGCTGCACAACCCCTTTCAGGTACAGGCAGCTGAGCTGTATAATTCTGTGTAATGAACAAACATCAAGTGTCCCCAGCATCACTGCCCACTCTCCATATCAAGAGCTTATCTGTCCCTCTGCAATCAAAAGAGATACAGCTAGGTGGAGGAAAGGGAGAAGTAATTCAATATTGGAATAACTACAATTGGCTAGGTTCAAAATGAACACTGTATTTTTGCTCAAAAGCACACAGAAAGCAGAACAGGTCCTCATGGCTGGAATCAGTCCTCACCTTGAGGTAGAACAGAGGAGTGGGCAGTCAAAAGACTTTCCAGTTCTGTATGACTTTAGACAAAGCATGCAACTCTCTGTTCCTCAGTCTCCCCATGTGTCCTGCAGAGGCTTTGGCACTATTTGATTGCCTCCAGCATCTTCTGTAAGGATTTTTCAATTAACATTTCTGAAATGGTTGAAGTTCCTCGTGAGGAAGATACAGCAAAAGTGCATATTGCTGTAAAAACACAATTTGCTAAAAATAACTCTCATAAAACTGAGGAAGTTAAAAGGAGATTATTTTATGTTCCAATAATGTTAGGGAGAGCCAAATAGGGAATGGCACAAATCTAATCCTGCCCAGAGGGACAAGGACAGGCAGCTTTACTGACATCATGGCTCTATGTCCCAAACCAACCCATGTTTCCCTGGCAAATACAAGGGCTGAGGAGTGTCTGTGTGCAGCGAGCAGTGCAGGATGTGATGTGGGTGTTGGGGGGACAAGGTGACACCTGCTCCTTGTGGTGCTGAACAGGTTGGCAGGCAGCTGATGTGCTCCCAGATGCCAGGCGGGATCCAGGCAGGGCTGAGCGCTGCTCTCATTAATGCCATGCTGTCATTAATGCTGAGCTATCATTAATGCCATGCCAGGCTCCTCTGTACTCAGGTTGGCTCACGGCTTTTGCTTTTCCACTTATGCAAGCAGCAACCCCCAGATGTGTACTGTGCACACAGTAAAAACCCTCATCTATCAGCAGGTTCAGCAGGACCTGTGCACATTGAGCGATTGCCATGAGAAATTACAGCTGCTGTAGCAACTGTTCTGGCTGAGCTGCTGGAGATTTGCAATAAGAAGCATTCACCAAGATACAAATAAAAGTCATACAGCTGCTTTGATATCTCAGTCCTTGTTTGCTACGAGCATTTGTATCAGTGATGACCTAACTCATAGCAAATTCCAAGGAAGACAAACTCCGACCGGAAAAGTTGCACATTGTGCAGAAGTTTTCGCTTCAACTCATTAGTTAGAAATCTTGGATTTTTTTTTTTTCTCCTCTCTCCAAAAGTGTCAGATATTTGATCAGGAAGAAGAAAAAACACCATGAAGTTAGGAACCATCCTCCCAGAACAAATAAGAGCAATGAGCAGAAGATGGAGCAGCTCAGAATAGCACAAGCAGAACAAGCAGGTTGAGCTGCAAATAGTAAATGTGTGGAAATCAAACTCCATTACCACAGAATTCACCAACAGAAAGCACAGAGCTAAATTCACTGAATAAAGCATTTGCTTGGACAAGTTTTCTTCATCTACAGTTAATTATGGAGTGGATTCCATGCTGTTTTCCAGCAGATAATTGGTCCAAGTCAGTTTGTCAGGCAGAGAAATGAGTGGGTTTCTCCACAAGCAGCCGTTTCTGCCCCCAGATCAGTTAGGGATGGAGTTGCAATGTGCTCTTGTGCACCAGCATCTACCATCTCCCCACTACTACCCAGACAGCTTTAGCCAGGAGACAGATAATCCAGCTCTGTCTTCAGTGGATAGGTCTTTCTATGATTATAGGGCTGGCATGATAAAGCAGGTGAACTGACAATTTTGAATCATGTTCTAAACAAAATGCTGCCCTGTCCATCAGGGTGTGCCTGAAGAGTGTATTGGGCTTGTGTGGCAATGATTTGGTAGTGAGGGGGCTACAAGGGTGGCTTCTGTATGAAGCTACTTAGAAGCTTTCCCCATGTCCCATAGATCCGATGCCAGGTGGCTTCAAGATGGACCCACGGTAGGCCAAGGCTGAGCCCATCAGCAATGGTGGTAAAGCCTTGGAGATGGGAAGGGTCACTGCAGCCAGAGACAGGAGTGAGAATACGTGAGAGAAACAGCCCTGCAGACCCCCAGGTCAGTGCAGGAGGGCCGGAGGTGCTCCAGGCACCAGAGCAGGGGTTCCCTTGCAGCCTGTGGTGCAGCCCATGGTGAGACAGCTGTGCCCCTGCAGCCCATGGAGGTCCATGGTGGAGCAGATTCCACCTGTAGCCCAGGCAGGACTCCACTCTGGAGCAGAGGGATGCCCAAAGGAGTCTGATCCCATGGAAGCTTGTACTGGAGCAGACTCCTGGCAGGAGCTATGGCCCCGTGGAGAGAGGAGCCCAGGCTGGAGCAGGTTTGCTGCAGGACTTGTGAATCCACAGGAGAACCGCACTGGAGCAGCCTGTTCCTGAAGGACTGCACCCTGTGGAAGGACCCACATTGGAGCAGTTCACGGAGAACTGTCCCTGTGGAAGGGACCCCATGGTGGAGCTGGGAAAGAGTGTGAGGAGTCCTCCCCTGAGGAGGAAGGAGGAACAGAGACAACATGTGATGAACTGACCACAGCCCTTATTCTCCATCCCCCTGTGCTGCTGGTGGGGAGGAGGTAGAGAATTTGGGAGCAAAGTTAAGGAAGTTAAGGATGAAAGGAGGGGTCAGGGGAAGGTGTTTTTAAGATTTACCTTTTATTTCTTATCATCCTAATCTGATTTGATTTGTGATAAATTAATTTCCCCAAGTCAAGTCTGTTTTGCCCATGACAGTAACTATGGAATGATCTCTCCCTGCCCTTATCTTGACCCACAAGCCTTTTACTGTATTTCCTCTCCCCCGTCCAGCTGAGGAGGGCTGTGATAGAGCAGCTTTGGTAAGCTTTGGCTTCCAGACAGGATCAATCTGCCACAGAGACCCAGGCATTCACATGCTCTGTGGGAAGATGGGCACACATCTGCTAATGGAGTTTCCTCTGAATGTATATACCTGGATTTCCTTGCAAGTTGTCTGCATAGCAAATGTTTTAGTAGCACTGGAAAACTCAAACAGCCTGAAAAGCATTATAATACTATCATTCTTTCTACATCTTCTTAAGTAACAGAGAACTATGAAATGGTTAGAAACTAATCATTTTCAGTGTATGGCAGTGTGGCTTTTCATCTGAATCACTATTATTTTCAATTTGGGGAGAGGAGAAGCAGCTTTTTCCTAACACAGTAGCTACACAAAAGTGAGATTTTGATTCTAGAAAGTGAACTAAAATAAAGAGATTGAAATTCTATTTACCTTTTTTATACGCACTTTTAGTCTGCATTAGAATGTATAGTCTCCAGTAGCAGTGAATGTGTTTTGCCACAGTAGGGTGCTTTAGATGATCTCCTGGATGCTCATACTAATGATGCATAGTGTATAAGAGCTGATCCAACAACTCATCACCTACCTGATGATGGAAGTCCAGTTGCCTTCCCCACCTCAAGACTCTGCCCCTGTGTGGAAGCTCCATCCTCCTGCCTCATGGTTGCTGGGCTGCATGTGGCTCACAGGGCAAAAAGGGTGAATACATTTCTGTTGCTTAGTGGCCAGGTCAGATCACAGAAATCCCCTGCAAACTCCAGCAGTAGCCAGACTATTATTGTGCAACACACAGTCTGCATGTTCAGGAGGGAGAAGAAGGAGTGTGATTCAAACCTTCTCTTGGTGGCAACAAGCTGTTAGGTTGACTTGGCTTCTTGCTGACATTGAAAGTATCTCAGATTCTTTGGAAAGACTGGCACATCTTGCAGTGATCAGTGCATATTGCAAAGGAGGTGTTAGCCAGCTGTGCTGTTCCATCTGAGACACCCTTAGGAGGGGTTTTCCACTCAGATAGCTGTGTAGAAGCCTTCCAGCATTGGCACCTGTTTGCACTGAGTGCTGTATTCACCGTAGTTAACTGCAATGCCAATGTGTGAGTGAAACTGGGTCATGCTTCTGCAAAACTTAAGGCATTATTAACAGGTCCATCAGCTGTTGAGGGTGTGATACATTTTGCAAACTGCTCATTAATTCTGTACGAAACCAGTGACAGGTAGGATGTTGTTTCTGCAGCTGGGGGTGAAGGATGTCTCATACACAAACCTGCAACATCTGCCTGGTTTGGGGATTTACGCCCCTTTCCTTAAAATGAGTAAAATGTAGATGAACATTGGAGACATCCGTGTGAACTCCTCAAAGCAAGTCAGTAATTACTAACTATTAATCCCTTTGTACTTTAATTGTGTGAATTATAAAACACTTTTCAATGTCATGAAACAGATTGTCTGATCCACATGGGAGCTGATGAAATTTAACAGCAACAAGCTCGTTCTTTTTGAGACACATTGCGCTGTCTTAGAAAAGTACATGAGCCCGAGCCTTACACCCCTGAAACCAAACCTGGCTTTACTAGAGCAGGGGCAGGGGGAGCAGAATAAGGCACTAATTTCCCACATGCACAAGGAGCCTTAAAGCCTTTCACAGCATGATCAGCCTCACAAGGAGTGTGAGCCTACCCTGCTTTTACTGACCTTAGGGTGAGCTGGACCAGGACAGTATCCAGTTCCACTGTAAGAAAAAGAGGGTTAGACCATGTCATAAAAGCACTGTTAGCCTTTGCAGTGACAGTGTCCCTGCAGGAATTATAATCACCTCTTCAGCCAAATTCCCTCATACGTTTCCTCAACATCTGCCTTTAGACATGTCCACCTGAACACAACCATTTCATGTTAGCACCATACAATTTAATGGTGTTGGTTTCCAGAAATATTTGGTGCCTCCCTGGCCACTTTACAATAGCATATATTCCTGTAAACTTCCATGATTGCTCAAGGAAAACTGGAATATGTGTAAGGAAATACTTACAGCCACTCTGGGACTCATAGTTTTGGTTTTGGACATATATGCATGATTTTTTTTTTTTTTTCCTCTGGGTTTAAAAAAGCTGTGTATAACAGCACTACAATATTATTACACATTGTAATTACACAGCCTAATTACATCTATGATTATGTCTTTACACTAATTACACAATTAAATATTAGAGAAATGTTGTGAATGTATTTGAATCCATTAAAATGTTTTCAAATCCACTGAGGCAAATGACTAACAGAAAATTATCAAGGGACAGCAGGTAAATCTGCCAAATACATGGTATGATGTCCCATTGGGTCCTATGAGAAACTCTTGGTGCTGTTTTACTCTCAGATGAACAGGAGGGGATGTGGAACATCACAGGTAAATGTTTAAAAGAGCCATTTTGTGCTCCATATACCTGGAGCAGAATATTGTAACACCTTCTATCATGCTTGCTTTATAGCAAAAGATTCATAGCCAAGATCTGGTGCCAGTGTCTTGAGAACATGGAAAAGACCTATCGTTAACGGCATGTCAAGTTGCTAATTCACTTGGTTGAATCCAGCCCTGTATGTCATAGGCTGGAACCGAAGAGGATGTCTGTGAACATGCAGAGCAGGAAAATTATAGAGTAGGTGGCACCAGATCCCGGTCTGTGGAATTTGGTGCCACCAGAGAAGGTGGGGAAGATAGAGACAAGGCTGGGCTAGGTGCCGTTGGCAGCTGCTCTGCAGTCAAATTTGCTAGGGGAAGATGCTGGAGACCATCACCCAGGCAACAAAGCACAAGCACAGGTACAGGTGGACATCCACTCTGACATGGGGTGTCTGGGTGTCCCTACGGTGAAGAGCATGGCTACCACCTTGCCCTCTTGAGGAGGGTCTGCAGAAAACACAAGGATGTCCTTTTTGCTGTGAACAAGGGGCACAGGAGCTGAGTACTGCATGGAAAATCCCATTTTCCAGAGTACTTCTGGCAGCCTAGTGGTGAGAAATTGCAGAGGAATCTGTTTCTACCAGGCATGCTTCTGCTGTTTGGTAACAGACTTAATCTTTCAAGGCTGTCAATGTAATATTTTCTGTAAGCACAAAACTCACCTGAGAACATTCTAAACCCTGGGACATTTCCAGAATGAAAGAGAATGTGACCAGCTCATTTATCCCAAACGTTGCCAAGAAACAGCCCCATTATTATCACTAAGCATAGACAATACGTCACAAACAATAATTTATCTGGTTTGTCTTTATCTTGCTTTATTTCTGTCTAAGCACTAAGTGATATGAATGCACTAACAGGATTTGTATATAGATTAACAGCAAATCAGTTGCCTAATTGATGGAGAATTATGCATAGGCTCCCAGCCCTGCCAGCAGTGAATGAGTAGGTATTTTTCTGGTTTGAGCCTACTTTGGGGAATCCCACTCCCAGACTTTACGTGAAAGCAAGAACATTATTTAGCCTTTGATAAGCAATATCATCTACCTGCAGCATAACCATTAGAAGCTCAGCAGATGTGTTACATGAGATATATAACCCTTTCAAGCTCCTTTTTATCCTGAAGGCACAATAAAACCTTCACACAAGATAAAGATGGTCTAACTTCCCTGGTTTTGTTCAGCTTCATGTAAATCTGTTCTGTTTGCAGTTCATTTTACAGTTTCATTCTCCATTCATTACATATCGTGATTTTAAAACATCTGTTTCTGTGTCTCCCTGTATGTATCTCCCACTCCATTCTGGGCTTTACTTCTACTTTCCGGAACAGCAGGGCTGTTCTCTTCAAGAATCTGTTCCTCTTTCCTCTCCATTTCTCACCACTCGATCACATTTTAATAAACTTCAGAACACTCCTGCATTTTTTCTCACAGTGATTAACATACATCCCCCATTAGTTCAGGCAAGGTTCAGACAGCAGTACCCAACACGGTGTAGATATGAAGCCCATATGCTGATTTCAGGCACATCACACCAGCAATCTAATTACAGCTTTATTTCTCTTGCCCAACACTTCACACACCCAATGGGTCCGCCCTGCTTCTCTCCCTGTTTGACCTGAGCAGAGAAGCAAGCAAACCAGAGCTAGCTTCAGGCTAGCTTGTACAAGCAAAAGGCTAAGTGTGTGCATGAATAAATGCATCTGGATGCTGGATAATCACAGAATCATAGAATCATAGAATAGCTTGGGTTGGAAAGGAACTTAAGATCATCTAGTTCCAACCCCTCTGCCAGGGCAGGGATACCTCCCACTAAACCATGTCACCCAAGGCTCTGTCTAACCTGGCCTTGAACACCGCCAGCGATGGAGCATTCACAACTTCCGTGGGAAACCCATTCCAGTGCCTCATCACCCTTACAGTTTATAATTTCTTCCTTATATCTAACCTGAATTTCCCCTGTTTAAGTTTGAACCCATTACTCCTTGTCCTGTCACTACAGTCCTTAATGAAGAGTCCCTCACCAGCATCCCTATAGGCCCCCTTCAGATATTGGAAGGCTGCTGTGAGGTCTCCACGCAGCCTTCTCTTCTCCAGGCTGAATAGCCCCAATTTTCTCAGCCTGTCTTCATAGGGGAGGTGCTCCAGTCCCCTGATCATCCTCGTGGCCCTCCTCTGGACTTGTTCCAACAGTTCCATGACCTTTTTTATGTTGAGGACACCAGAACTGCACACAATATTCCAAGTGAGGTCTCACAAGAGCAGAGGGACAATACTGGTGAATAGTTGCGTCTGCTACTGCTGAAAGTCTCACAAGGTAGCAGGTAAGCTGCATCTATCTACCTTTATCCTTGATTACAGGCTGCAATCACATTACCAGATAGCTGCCACATAGATGTATCTTCATTTGGGTTTGCCTTACATCCCCAGTATGTCTCTTCTGCTATAGCACGGCCATTAACAACACAACCACTAGCACAGTTCAGGTGGGATTCAAATCCAGAAAATCCGTCTACCTGTGCATAGATGTTTACACATGTGAGTTACCTAATATCTCATGTCAAGGGAGATGAAGTCAGTTCTTGTCAATGGAGAGCAGAGTGCAGAGTGAACTCATCCTTCATGGAATACTCATCTTGTGCCCATGTTCAAGTGCCTACTGCCATTTGACATTCCTGAGTGGATACAAGAGAACCACAGTGGTCTGGGGATGAACTACCGTATGAATTATAATAAATAAATTAATAATTATAATTTATAATTAAATACCTGGTTTCATCCAGTAGCTTTCGAAGGGGCCTGAACTGCTGGGTTTTATTAGATTCCTGTTTTTTAAACAGTTAGTGAACACTACAACCTTCTTCCTGGTGTAAATGGAACTGAAATACAAGAGCACATCATTGAGTTCATCCATCAGAGAGGGGCAAACACATCTTCTGCATCTAGTTTGGTCTCCCTGGCTACAATTTTATTAATAAACTGTATGCAAACAAGGGCTGAAACACTGTCCTGGTCATCTAGGGTGTTAGTGTTCTGTTGGTGCATTCACTGGACCAGTTTTGACTCACTTTGGATAGTAATGTCTGGGACAATGTTTGGGAGATAACATGGCCCAGAGCTGCTAGGTGTTGGGGAGAAGGTCATACTGGGTGGAGAGGATTGGAGGGAGGCAGGGCTGGGGAAGCAAGGGTGGATGCTTGCCGTGCATTATCACTTGCCCTTATTTACTGGTGCAGATGTAACCCTGGGCTCCACCATGAAGACATGCTCTGGCAGGTTGTGTGAATGCTGCACATGCTGCAGTAGTCTCTACTACTGGGGCTTTTCCTGCCATCTCTGCTCATTACCCATTCCAGCACCCTCTGGAAAATCTCCCTGTGCATCCACTACCTTACCATAGTAAATGCACCCTGCATGTGGTCTAAATTCATCCCTCCTGCTGGAATTTACCTTTGTTTACTTAAATAACAGCACAACATAAACCTTAATCTGAAAATCCTCTTGACCTTGGCAGTTTTCAGTCTTTTACTCTGCAGGGCTCCCGATGAGACAAGGAAATAGTTAGCCTTTCGGGCAAGGGCAATAGGCATTGAAACCTGTAAATTAGTAAGTGTGTTTAGCAGGTTGGCCTGGATTTAGAAAAACAATTGTGGTAAGTAGGTGGAAATAAAGCCAAAGAGCAAGATGTTGTGCTTCCATCTACCTCACTGAAAGACAAAGACATTTCATAAACACAGTGACATGTAGAAACCAATTTAGATTAGGCATCAAATATATCTGATAATACATTGCTACAAAGAAAATTGGAGAATGAAAGATTTCAAGTATCAGTTCTTCAAATGATAAGTGAGGCACTTTGGGGATTCCTGTTTGCTGTGGGTTTTTGCTCAGGGGCAGGAAACGGAGCAGAGGAGCTTGTAACACCTTGCATCTACAACCAAGTTCTCGGTCCTGCATCCTTCATGCAAACTGAATTCTTAGAGCCAGTTTTTTCAGTAAACAGAGTAGGACCTTTCCTTAAATATCTGCCCCCTGCTGAGTCATCAGTGCTGGAGCATGAGGTCCTCTCTTGGCTTGGAAGCAGCAATAGAATTAACACCCACTCTCTGGCTGCTCTCAGCCCCTCCTGCCGCCTGTTCATCCGTCAGTGTCAGTTCTGCTTTTCCCCCCAAATTAGATTAATCTGTCATTCTGGAAGTGGTAGCTCAAACTATTTTCATACAGTATTGCTGCAAAGAAAATGTCTGAAGAACTTCTTTCCCCACTGACTTCTTGTACTCGTTTGTCCTGCATGAGCGGCAGTGACTACACTGGGCTGAGACCAGACCAGATCCATCTGTGTGATTGCACCAATTTCATTAAAAAACAGACTCTTGCCCTCTTTAGTTCCTAAGCACCCCAATACAATTTCTTCAATGAGTAGATTGGGCTACTTACACAAGCTGAACAGATAAGCCTCCCATAACGTTACAAGGCAAACTTCATCCCTGGTATCGCATCAATCAAATTTGAGAGAAATTGACCCCATGATATAATTGACCTACTAGCTAAAGCACTTTAATACAGTCCTAATTGATTTAAACTGTGTCAGTAGGCAAACAATGTGAAAGATTCTGGCACCTGAATAACTTGTGGATAAATGTTGTACATCTCAGTTGCATAGCTGAACTTGCAAAATGAGAACCACATGTCTGGCACCTGGTTTGGTTTCAACAGGTTACCTCAAACAAGGTTCCCAGCCACTCCACGACATGTGATGTGTTTTCTAAGCATGTGACTCTTACAGAAAGCTCCAGATGCTAGCAAGCTCCTGAGGAAATCTGGTACTTGAGCAAGTGATCATTAGATCCCACAGGAGACATCAATGAGGCCGGCTGACATAGGAGCAGCCCACCACTGACCTTTCTGCTTTTCATGGCTTAATAAGTGTGTTGTACACACAGAGCATAGATACCATTGCTTCTAAACGTGGTTAAAAATGCAGAAGAAATGAAAATATTATGTAGAGACCTTTTCTGCCTGTAGGGACTCCTGCCAAGTGTGATATAAGGATTGTTGATTTTCTCCTTTCCCCAAATACATTTTTTTCCAGAAGAAATGAAAGAAAATCTTCCATTTTTATTTCCAAATAAACATAAAACCAAGGGGATGATGCTGTGTGTGAGTGCAGTAAAATAAAATTCAGCTTTACTTTCTATTAGAAAAACAATTTATTGCTTAAGAATTTAACTAATTTGAATAGTATTAATTTAAATAAGGTTAGAAATTCATCCCATACGGATAGACAGATTATTTGTGATGGCGAAAAAGAAAGACTGCTTACAAATAATGATGGATTTATTGATGCGATTTTTCTTTCTTAGACAAAAATATTTACATTTACATTTAGTTCACAATATTTGTCTTGGTTTTAATCCATTCTCATACAAAAGCTAACAGCAGTCTAGACACCTCAAGGCTATCTTTATATGTGTATTTATTATTAATGTACATAATAGCTTTTATTTTCTTCTAATCTGTTGGCATTCAGGATAAAATGCACTGAAACAAAAACTCTCCCCCGTTTGCAGGCAGAAAACAACAAGATTTTCTTGACATGAACTGGGGAAAGAGAAAACTTCTCTAAATAAATTTTTAATAACCAAAGGACCAACGCTTGCTTTGATCCCCTGTCATTGCTCAGACTGAAGTGAAGCACAACTAGCCCCAGGTCTTCATAAGCCTTTGCATTCTAGGAAAAGAAAAAAAATACAGCACTTTGTGCTTTCTCCAACCCCAAGCTAAAAAAAGGCAGAAAAACGTTCTGCTCATCAAGGGCAAATTGGGTGGATCCCAATCCGCAGCAGTAAACTTGCAGCATTTGGGATCTAGGGATACGCAGACACTGACGGCCTGTCCACAAAGGCTGCTTCTCCATTAATCTGAGCATCCAGGAGCTCAGCCTTGCCCCTCAGAGGCAGAGCGTGCCCATCTCCCCCTCCAAAACAAGAAAAAAATACTAATATGCTTAAAAGAGTAAGGAATTTCCTACTAAAGAAAAAAAAAATGGAACAAGGCACTATTTAATGTGAGAAACACTTGAAAAAAAAAAAAAAAAAACAAATGCTTTGCATTGATTATTCACAGAAATCTTCCTGCTAGTGTAGTTGTGCTGGCAAATAAACAGGGAGAAGGGAGGTCTGGCTATGGGAAGTGACACTTCCGTGGCTGCCATCTTTGGATCTCACGGCTTCACCAAGCTCCACATAGCCATGTTCAGGACCATGCAGGGAGGGGGCTGCATTGAAACATGTTTGAGCTCCCTTGGGTACAGTCCTGTCACCTCAGTTCAGAAGAAAGTGCCATATTGAGGCTGAGGCATGGGGTTTGTGACCTGGGCCAGTAAGACCTTGGTTTCTTTGTGCCTTTCTGCTCATCTTCACTATTGTGGATGAAATGCACATTCCCTGAAGTCTTACAGACCCCTGTTCTCCCTAGAAAGCCCCTTTCTCTTCTCTTTTGCTCTCACCAGGTGAGCGAGTGAGCTCTGCATCATCTCACAAAAAGGGGTCAGTAACACTGCAGGGGAGAAGAGAAGCCACTTTACCCATGGGGAAGCCCAGGGGAGGTGATGGGGCAGGGGGCGTAGGGAAGTAATGAGCTGATGCTCTTGGGACCTGCCAGTAACATAGACAACAGGGAGAGCAAAAACCAAATCAAGCTACAATTTACTGCCAGACAGTAAGAGAAAGAGGGTCTCTCTTTGAAGAAGGTATTTTGTTCTTGCTTTGATGTGTGCAAATAAAGGATGAGTCCTAGCACAACCTGATGTGGTGAAAGATGTCTCTCCTCATGGCAGTGGGGTTGGACTAGATGATCTTTGAAGATACATGTCGCAGTTGAGACAAACAAACGACACACACAGGTGTCTTCAGTGACTTAGTAGGAAGAAAAATAGGTAGGTCCCTTTATTGCTACAAACCACTACTTATATACCTTTTCTAGCGCACACGTGTCTTTTTAGCCATTGGTTAATATTAGTTAGCATTGGCACATTATTGGATGACCCTTTACTGCATTACTAAAGTCCATTGTTTTGCTAAGTTCTTCCTTTGTTTCTAGTTGCTCCCCTTATCTGACTAGATCCTCCAGATGCCTTTTACTTTCCCATTCGGATGCCTTCTACTTTCCCACTCAGATGCCTTCTGCTTTCCCACTCAGATGCCTTCGATGCCTCATTTCTCATGGATGCACTTTAACATCTCCGAGACTGAGTTCTAATTTCATGTCTTCAGTCAGGGAATCCATGGGCCTGACATAGCCTTCCAACACAGGTACATTTCAACCCAAATCCTTATAACTCTAGGTTTCTCAAATCCTTTGCTGGTGATGGGTAGGGCAACAAAGAATTGTGATGCTATGGTTCTCGTTCCACTTGTGCCACCAGGCTCCATGTTATGAGAGTAGGGTTGGGGAGTGAGCCACTGGCACTGGTGACCCTGAGCAGACCTTGGTGCCCACTGGCCATCACTGCTCCAAGGACAGATGCTGCAATGTGACCAGTCATGGGCATGCATAGATCTGGCATAACCAGAGCTGCAAGAGTGCCTCCTGCTTCTGCTGCGATTGAAACCCTCTCATTGCTGTGTAAATGGACTCATGGTATTGCAGGGAGCAGAAATCACCCCCACCAATAACTTCATTGCAACTCTGCTGCCCCAACTGTTTGCAAATCTAGATTTTATGAAGCCTGGTCACTTCAGTGAATGATGTCTTGACCCTCATGTCCATCCATCACACAGAGTAATGTGTATGCCAACAGGAATATCCAGTTGGACAGTCAATGATTTAATAAGCTTTTCTTCCTACACAGAGTTTATTGATTTTCTCGAAAGACTGTATTTGCAGAGTAGGTGTTCTGCAGCTCTTGTGTCCTTTCCTCATGTATCCTTTGTTTTATTTCCCTCTGTACGATTTCCATCATCCCTTATTGCCACAGATATGATTCCTGCCATCCCTGTGCTTTGAAGCATCTCATTTTCTTTTACTTTGTGTCTTGATTAATGTCTTTGTAAGTTCTGCTCTTCTCTACTTTACTGTGGAGTGGTTGCACTAGAAGGCTGTTTTCTGTGGAAAACATTGGGGTTTAGATTTTTACATTTTGTTTAATTGTTGTTAAATCAGCTGATTTAAATGCTCGCCTCTACCAGCCAGAATGCTGTGCATTGAATTGCTTGCAAATGTACACTTTGGGTCTAATTTGCCCCTCACTTCTGATTGTTTAATTAGGACAATTATAGAAAAGTCAATGGATTATACCACAGCCAAACTGGTAGAGGCTCACAATGGAGCATGCAATCAAGCCTTTCAATTTTCTGTCAAATAACTAATTCTCCATCCTTTTGAAAACACATAACTGACTCATTAGTTCTACCAATCGTTACCCCTCTCTGCCTCTTTAAGAAGAAAATAATAGTCGGAAAATGTTTCTGTGCTTAACCACACAGTAGTGAGTAGTATTGCTCAAGGAAGAGCTTTTTCCCATGTAATTCTTGCATTGCCAGGAGTAGCTACAGCAGCTGCTTTCACTGGAAAGTCATGGGAAGAAAATATGCAAGGAGTCCTGAAGGAAGGAATTTGGTTTAAGAAGAGAACAAGATCTTAAATTTCTTACTATCTCATCATGAGGCCCGGTAATTGCCTGCTGAGCATCCATGGGTGATCTGCAGCATGTCAGTGGAGATTACTGTTCAGCAACCATTCATGGGCTGAAGGAAAGATACTCTCTCCAACTCATCCTTGAGGGTCCTAGACACACAGTTGGGGTAACACAAGGCATTGCAAATTCAGTGGCAGACCATAAGTCTTTCTTCTCCAAGGGCTGCTCACCATTGCTGGCCCTGTTCAGATTTTTGCTTTTCTATAGTAACTGTATGGAGATTTTGATAATTTCTTTAAACACTGAATAAAAGACTCTCAATCCTGGAAATGTCTAGAAGCATCATGATAGGGTGGTAGCATTCCCTCCTTGTTTCCAGCCTAGCTCTCCTCTTGCAAAAGAAATGTCTTTTGTCAAAGATAAACTAATGAAATCCTGAAACATTGTTCCATGATGCAGTAACGTTCCTGTTGCAAAGCCAAGTGTGGGAGTTAACTCTTGCCAGGATTTTGCCATGACGCTGACAACTTAAAGGAATAAAAAATAGCGACAGTCAGCTTCAAGGAAGGTGGGGATTATTGTTTTGCCACAGGTGGCATCATACTCGCCTTATTTTGAGCCTTTTAGCCCTGTCGAGTTCAGTCCTGCCTGAATTGCCTGAAAATATTATCATGTCAGAAACCATTTGCTAGATGCAAAGGCACAGAGACAGCACAGCATGGCTAGTCTGGGCTGAAGGACTGACTCACGTACAGAGCACACACAGTGCATCTCCACAGCTAAGGTAGGCATTTGAAGGATGCAGTTGCTCCACTGGGGAAAGAGTAATTTTTGTATCTCTGTGGAAGATGCGGAGATGAGGACAGGAGGATACATATTTCAGTTGAGAAAACGAATTGCATTTCAGACAGACTTCTCTCATAGTGAAGAGAAAGGTTGTTCTCCTCCATAACCCCCCCAAGGAAGGCAATGCCCACTGGAGTCATGTCAACCTGACTCAGAGTCCCAAGCTGCCTGCCCTGCCAGGGATGGGTTTGAGCTGGGGTGGTCACCCCTGCAATGGCTTGTCATCCCCTCTGCTCATTATATAGTTTCAATGAGGTTGGACAAGCAAGGGGTTCTCTGTGCTTCAAAGCATTTTGGAAACCCAAACAACCATGGTTTTAGGAGTGAATCCCAGCACTGGTTCCTGGTATGACTGTCCTGCTGGAAGGACAAAGAATGAAAACAAAGGCCTCTTCTCCCTGCTTAGACACCAGCTGGCGTGTACACCACTGTGTGCCTCCTGACAGCTCATACAGGATCCCGGAGTTGAAGCTGGAAGAGACAACTAGATTTCATCACAGCTCTAAAAATCTCACCCAGTTGTGCCCATATTGGGATGGACTGAAGCACAGCACCTGTACAAGAAAATTCTCTCTTTCAGAAAAGCATCTTGACATCTTCAAGTACTGCAGACTCCTTCCCTTCCCTAAGCACTTGTTTCCAGCCCTCACTATTAACGTATTTTAACTTATTTCCTCTTCAGATATATCTGGTTCCAGCTTTCAACCATTCATTCTTTTCCAGCAGATTAAAGAGCTGTTTTCTCCCTGTGAAGACAGTTTTTTCACTGTAATCAAGACCTTTCTATCTTCGTTTTGATAAGCTAGACAGATAATGACTTTAAAATCTCTCTCCCCATTAGGTGCCTTCTCTAGTCCTTGGCCCACTTTTGCTATTTTTCTCTGCATCTTCCCCAGGTTTTCAGTATCCCCAGTGATACTAAGATATCAAAACTGCAGATAGCACATGCCTGGCAGCCTTGGCTCCTGCTCAGTCTCAGCATTCCCTGTTTAGCCATCCATGGTCTGCTTAACTTTCTCAGCTATTAGAGAACTTGAGGTTTCATAGAATCATAGAATAGTTAGGGTTGGAAAGGACCTTAAGATCATCTAGTTCCAACCCCCCCTCCATGGGCAGGGACAGCTCACATTAAATCATGTCACTCAAGGCTATGTCCAACCCGGCCTTGAACACCGCCAGCAATGGAGCATTCACAACTTCCCTGGACAACCCATTCCAGTGCCTCATCACCCTTACAATAAAGAACTTCTTCCTTATATCCAATCTAAACTTCCCCTGTTTAAGTTTTAACCTGTAACCCCTTGTCTTATCACTACAGTCCCAACTGAAGAGTCCCTCCTACAAGTAGTGATGTCTGCCCATCTGCCCCTAGACTGGCTTGCAAGGGTCATTGCAAGCTTAATAGCTTCTAAAAGGTGGCTGAAAAAGCTGAAGTTAATCATCAGTACTTTAGCCAAACTGACTCACTTCTAAGGCTTTGGTATGTCAGGAAGTTCCTTACTTGAGATAAGCATGTAGGAATAAGAATTATCAAATCAGTTTTCTAGGATTACTGAGAAGTGGAACAACGTTTCCACAGGAAAAAAAAAATCCATAAAAAGAAAAGGGGAATAACATTCAGGTTTCTCAAAGCCAACAAAATGGCAGGTCAATAACAAGATAATCAATATTCCACACAGCTAACTCTTCTTTCTATTTTGAGCTGGCTGTTGTTTTATTGTTAGTAGTGCAAGAGGAGACTTCTTGGTAGTCAGACATGAAGAAACAGTGCAATAGAAATAGTAACACCTGAAACTACTGAAGTTTTCCCTTCCCTGAGTCAGGACCAAAAATGAATCATCACAAGAGTGCTGGGGAAAGGATTTCTTCTGCATTATCTGCACCCCAGAATTCTCACCAACATTGTTCAGAAAATTTTAAAAGTGGCAATGCCAGTGAGATTTACAACTGGAAACAATCGTGGACAACACAACTGAACTCCAACACTTTGAAAGGAGTTTTCCTTATTAAGGTGGTTATGTATGTAGTAAATAAGGACATTTATTGTTTCCTGGTTTTATTGTGTGAGTCATAGTTGATCTTGAATAGTTACTTAAGGAGTCTGATGGTTAGTTGGCACTCACAAGTTTTTAGCAGCTCCAAATCCACCATGGAATATCACAGCATCATTATTTGCTGTAGTAAGTTTAGTCAGACTGCAATTTTACCACAAGCAATCCTTGCAGATTCCACTAAAACATTCCTTGACTCAGCTTCATCTTCTTGTTTGGCTTCTAAATCCTTTAGAGGAAAACCTAGTGTTCAGCTAGAGCAGCCATTATTTCTTCTTTTATGGAGTTCAACTCTGTATTTGGCTGTACTTAAGAACAGTGGATCCAGCTGACCAAGCAGGTCTCATATAGCTGCTTTCTCTTCATCATTTAAACATAACATCGATTCTTGTGCAAGCTGCAGATTTTATCAGCCATGATCTAATTTAGCATCTGCAATGCTGATGAACAGTTTTAGGTCTAGGAACAATCTGTATACATCCCTACTGAGAACACCCAAGTTTAACAGTGGTGGCTCATTGTCAGATAGTGCTGAAGGAAAGCAGTTGTTCATTTTTGTTTCCTATGTACTTTATTAAGCCTATATAGTACTAATGTTGTAGCCTGCCATATCAAGTCACACACCTCAGCAAGTCTTTTATATTGCATAAATCCACGTTTTTTATAAGCCAACTTGAAAGCTGGGGCAGTAGCAGAACATTTGTCTGTGGGCTTTGTTAGCACTGTGTTAGTTCAGCACCTGGAGGCAATCTCCAACCATAATAGCAGAGAACACTGCATGTGTCTATTTACCCTGGTGCCTTACCTCCCTTGTTAGCAGCATAATTAAAGAGCCAGTTCAAGAGAGTAACTTCTCCACATCAGTTCACTGAAAAAGTTATGACAGTGTTAAAGAGAAACAAATGCAATTTGTTAATAAGCATTTTTCTGGGCAAACACAAGCGTTTACTCGATGATGATTCTCTCACTCAAATGGAGGGAGGGCCTACCTGCAGGAGATTTTTATTTAGGTGTGAAAGGGAGAGTGTCCCCTCATACCTAAAATCTTAGACAGCACCCTACAAATCTTAGGATGGCCAAAGGAGGCAGCCTTGGCTGAGAATGAGATCCGTAGACAGGGACCAAGTCTTCATCCCCCCCTGGCCTTGCAGAGGTCTCTCTGTGAGCTGTGAGATGTCCCAGAAGACTTTTAATTACAGTAGCCACCTGAGAAGATTTAATACGGTAGAAGGGTAGAAAGATCCTGAAATAGAAGGGTAGGAAACAGAGGGGTCCATAGAAATGCTCTTGAGTAGACGTTCTCTACCAGCCAGGAAAAGCTGAGCATTTCCTCTGCATTTTGCGTAGAGCTTAGCAGGCTTACATTTCAAATGCATCCTGGCTTTTAAGTTTCCAGCATAGACTGTCCTTCTGTGTTGTATTGCCTTTTCTGGATCGCAAGCTCAGGAACCCATCTTGCACCCTATACTGCAAGATCCATACCTATTACATCCTGCTTTCTGAATGCTTGATGAGAGTTAGATCCCTGAAAGGTGGGTGCTACAGCATCATGGCATGACTTTATGACCACTCTGTGAATCTAACCCATAGGGCACGAACAACCCCAGAGCACAAACCAGCACAGCAATGGTGGGATAGGTCAACACTGACATTTTGTTGTCAAGGTCTTTATGACTGATTTTCACAATCAAAACTCAAAAAAACTCCGTCCAAATACCATTTATTTAGTATTTGGGTACTACTGTTCTAGCCAGAGGAAAGCTGGTGAATTTTGTCTGCTCTCAGTCAGGAACTCCTTAGGCAATGATCCAGGTTGTCAAAAACTGCTGACCTGCTATGCTGAAACTTTAAAGGAAAAAAAAACACAACCAGAGGCAGAAAGAAGTCACAGAAGAATCCAGCCCAAATTATTGACACTGGGGGTATTTGTTAGCAACTGCAAACAGAAGTGTGCAAAACACTCAGCAAAGAGCACAGCAGGCATGGCACTCAGCACAGCAGCCTCCCCACTGCAGCCACACGGAGGCTGCCATCGGGCTGTGCCACAAGGGCTCCTCCAGCACCCCAGTGCTTCCTGCACTTGCTGGCTGCCAGCCCTCACTTCTTGATGATGAAGCAAATTTTAAGATTCCCTTTGTTTAAAGCAGTTGTTAAGGTTGCAGCGGTAAAGCGGCTTTCTTCAAAGAAATAGGTGAAGTCTAGACCTAAGGCATTCCCACTGAACTGGATACAAGTTTTCTTTGGGTGCCTTTGAAATCTGCCTCTTTCGTTGCAGAATTTCAGACTGATAGTTTTTCCTTCTTCAGCCTTTACTGCTGGGATAAGGACTTTTCTCCCTTCACATATGTCAGCAATGTGGCAGCTGTGGGTCTGCAAGGAAGAAAGTGGTGCAGGAGGCTGGCAGGGGCTAACCTTTTTAAAAGGAGTTTTGGCAAACCCAGTTTGAACTGTCTTGAATGTCCAACGATGTTAGTTCCTGTGCTGAGGAGCTTAATGTACCCAATATCATCAGTTATTTTCAATAAAGCTGGTCCCAGCATCCAGCAGGAGAGAATTGACGAGGCGCAGCTCTTCCATCCTATGAGAGCATCCACGCAGCCCTGGGGTGGCCCCTGGCCTGTGTATGTTGAAGCACAATCCCGCAAGCCCACAGACAGCATTTCTTCTGGGTCGCTGTGGCTCTGTACTGTCCTGACTGGTTACGTGCCCAGCGGTGCTGGGGTGACCTTTGCTGCCCTGCTCTATGGAAGCTGTTCCACTTTTTTATAAATATCTCAAAGTTCCCTGCATGGGGGATCTGAAACAAGGACTTCCTCCCTCTGATGAGAGGAGCAAGAGCAGCTGCTCTGAATCAGCCCCTTCGGTTTGCAACCACTGGCTGGTAAAAGAATGGTGTTTTCCTTCTGCACACAGGACGCGCTTGGGTTATAGTTTCTCTGAATGCTTTATGTTGCAATTTTGCCTTTGAAATACATACCTTTTAGAAGCCGCTCTAAACTCTGATTATGTCTCTGTTTCTCCTGCAAAAAAAGAGGGAATGCACTACCTATGTCCAAATTACGGAGTTAGCTACCAAGGTGCCATACACATGCCAAGCCGGATTAATAGTGGGAAGAGGAGCATGGCAACAGTTTGCAGCCATTGCTGTGTATTTTACTTCTGGTTGTTGTGGTTTAAGCCCAACCGGTAACTCAGTACCATGCAGTCGTTCACTCACTCCCCTCCCCTTCCTCCCCCCACAGCTGGAGGGATGGAGAGGAGAATTGAAAGAATGTAACTCCCACAGGTTGAGATAAGAACAGTCCAGTAACTAAGGTATAACACAAACCACT
>JASSUY010037444.1:0-15061 GCA_032466535.1 Forpus xanthops
TCCTTCTCCTCAGGGCTGCTCTGAATCTCTTCTCTGCTCAACCTGTAGCTGTGCCTGGGATTGCTCTGACCCAGGTGTAGGACCTTGCAGTTGCCATGGTTAAACTTCATGAGGTTGGCATCAGCCCACCTCACAAGTGTGTCAGGGTCCCTCTGGATGGCATTCCTTCCTTCCAACATATCAACTGAACCACACAGCTTGCTGTCATCAGCAAACTTGCTGAGGGCACACTCAATCCCACTGTCCATGTCACCCACATAGATGTTGAACAAGAGCAGTCCCAAGACCGATCCCTAAGGGACACCACTCGTTACTAGTCTCCAGCTGGATATTGAACCATTGAGCACTACTCTTTGTGTGTGGCCATCCAGCCAGTTCTTTATCCGCTGTGTGGTCCACGTATCAAATTCATGGCAATGATGGTTGTTGTCGTCAAAATCACTGTTACAATAGTGACAGGGCTGTAAACACTGTGATTTGTTCAGGGCTTTTAAAACATGACATTGAAAAGGAGAGAAAAGTGCCTTTAGAGAAAAAAAAAATAAAAAAAAAAACCTTAATTTAAAACCCTATATATTGGCCATATACAATTTTTATCTGAAATTTAACAAAATGGTCATATTTCATTTGTGCAGGATGCAGTTTATCCTCACCTGAGAATAAAAGATACAATTTTTGCACTTTCCCTGAGATGTCTTGATACAAGTATCTTGATGATACTTGAATACCTTCCTTTATTTAGAAGGGAGAAAGTTGAATTTCAGACCTTCCACAATCTTAAAATGGGAAAGAGCCACCATCCTGTTGCTTCTCCCCAGAAGTGACACAAGTTTTGTTGTTGAGGAGAAGGTAGCAATAAAAGAATGGGGGAGGGGGAATGGAAAGGGATGACTAAGGTATGCTCGGGAAAAGCAAATATTGTGTTAGTGTTTTCTATAGTTTTAAAAGTAGACCTCGATAGAAGGCTGCTTTGATACCTTTTAACCATTTTGGTTTGCTTGGGAGCCCTGCCCTGCTTCTAGGGTCTACAACTGGCAAAACCTCTTATAGGCTCTGTGAACCAATTTTGCTCCACCTTATTTAAGTCCATTTCTAATGCTAATAGTAGGTAAAGCTGAGATGAATAAAAAAGCTGTATCTTTAGAGAAAGAGCCCTCCAAGTTGTTTTTCCTCAGGAATTATTTGCAGAGAAAAATATAGCTAAATATGGCTGTAACAGAAAATATAAGCATTTAAGGTTGCATTTCATCATTATTGCACATATTCTTAGGATATGGTAGCTGGCTGGATGATAGCTCGTCCAACACCCCTGAGTGGGACTGCTGACTACTAGCATGTGATTTTAAAATAATTTCAGCCATCATAACAAACTCTTGCTGATCACAGTTTGCAGGAATCCTCTGCAGCAGTAATGAGAGTGATACTAAAATAGATTTCTTAATGTAAGCACTCTCTGATAAGACACATACCATCTCTGTGATAGTTCTAAGAAATATTAGTCACCAGTGGTAACACTGAAAAAAGTGCTGTCCTAAAAATTAAGAACTTCAGTCAGCAACGTGTGCAAGTGCTTATGTTTTTAATAACATATACTTTAAATCCTTAGTGCTAACTCATTTTCCATTTGAGGTGTTTATAAATTGGTTAAATTTTGAGGGTATACATTCCCCCCAGTAAAGCTTCTGAGTAAAGGTAAACACACACTGCGCAAACACATTCAGATGTTTAGTTGTGGACATATTTTTAGAACAAACACCCACTTAGAAAAGTGACTTACATGTCTGGAGAAATGATGCTGTGTTGTTAAAAGGAACAGTGACATGTAGAATGACATAATGGCATAACATGCACAATCTCAAAGCAATTAAGTATGTGTTGTATTGTGTTGCTGAACTAGCTTATGGTCACTGAGAGGTTTTTTTTTATTCTTTTTTTTTTTTTTAATGATTTAACTTTTTTTCCTGAAAAATACATCAAAGGCTCATTATTGTCTTTCGTAAATTAAACTGTTATTTTCTATTTATGGACATGGGGGAAGGAGAGAGAGCTTTTAACTTCTCTTTTAAAATAATCCCATTTTAAATAAACACTAAGACTCTAAGACGCAAACAGGCTCTAGTCCCTGGACAAAAACTGATGATCCAAAGGAACTGAAAATATTTTTGTTAGTTGTGTGGGTGCAAGGTTTTTATTGTGCTTCAATTTCAATTGGAGGTTGTTTGAAAACTTCCAGAACTAAAGATTAAGGTAAAAATAATTGTAGACTTTTCACAATTTCTGGATGCTGAAGGGGGACCGAAAGACAAGCTGAATGTATGTGGACTACTTTATGCAAATTCTATCAAGACAATTCTAATGATTCTTGCCAGGAAGATAGAGAATAAAAAAATAAAATAAAATAAAATAATGCTATTGTGCTTTTAGAAAGAGTTTGTCCAAAAGATTAGCTCTAGTATTGATCTGCATTGGTAGATCTTGTAAAAGTATTAGTTTCCTGATTTTTTACTGTGTTTGGTTGTGAATTTTGTTCGCAATGAGCAAGAAAGAAAATTATAAAGGAAAACTGGGAAAATATTCATGTAGACCTGTTCACAGTAATTTTTACCAGACATACAAATGGCAATACTTTGAAGTCAAACTTTGCTATTTTCTGAAACAAAGTTGCTTTCTTCTAATCTCTCCTGGTGACCAATAGGAATATTACTTTCAGTCCGTTTTGATCAAGACTTTCCTCTGCAAAAGATGACTGGAAGAGTTCAGTATAAATGAGGCATGGGAAACAAGTATTGAACAAATATACTATTACTTTCTAAAAAAAAAACAAGTTTAGAAAAAATTAAGACCCCCCATAAACCGCTGTATTCAATGCCTGTACCATTAAAATCTGCAATTTAATGATTTTTCTGCAGACTTTGGAAGCAAAAATATGGAAAATATCTTTTGCATATATGTATTTTGCATGTATACTTAACATTCAAGTATTTTCGTAGGATGAAGTTTGCTAGTGTTTAATAATAGGAGACTTAAGCTGTGTATGTAGGATAGAAATAAATGGACTCCTCCATGGCTTTGCACAGGAGCATATCCTGTGAGAGAATTACTAATGCTAATAACATTCTTCAACTGCTGTGCTGCTAATAATCAAAGAATGGAGACTGTTTATAGTAGAAAGGAATTCCTGTCATATGCAACGGTAGAAAATAGCAGTAATAATGGAAGTAACAGTAGAGAAATGTAAACTTCTGTGAAAAAGTAGAAAACCTTTACTGTAAATATGGCTGATTTTCCATTATAAGTCAGCTGCATTTATGTAATATTTTATTAATTTATGAAGTTTTACAGCTTAAATCCATCATAATCCAAGACTGAGCTCATTTAAGGTGGTTACTGAAAGATATTTAAAGTCCAGGAGAGCAAACTTAAGAAAACCTGAGGGAAAACAATAGGAAGCAGGGGTTTGTTAATTTGAAAGGTAGTGGAGCCAAAGGAGAAATTACACATTATGTGCTGTCTGAAAAGAATAGAGTTGGATTCTTCTGAAGAGAAACAGAACAAAAGGCTCGGCCGTCAAAAAGTAAGATGACACAGCATCCTCAGCGGCTGAGTGTGTCACAGTGGCTGTCTTGCTGTGACCTAATGCTGTGACTTCACAGGTGAATGCTGCATTGATCTTCTATGTCTGCACTGGAACAGCTCTTCCTGCTGATAGATTCATTATAATACATGTTAAAAATACAAAAGCTGACAGAGGAATGTACTAAAGTGATTTGGAATCAAAGGCAAAAGTCTGTTCATGCAGATGCTAGCTGCAAGAATTAAAATTTCCACTGGGACAAGCTCATAAATTAAATCATAATAAAAGCTAGCTCTCCAAGACACCATGATTGCATATTAGCCAATGAGCACCTATGAAAAAAGAATTATGAATGTGAATTGTCCAGTATTTTTACTCCCTGCTACAACTAAGGAAAGAAATTATTTCTATCCTAGTAAACCAGTACCATGAGGACAAGAAAAACTGTCATACTTCAAGTGTCTCCTTGGTTATAAATAGTTTGACAAGTAGAGAAGGAAATCAAAAAAAATAGCAAGCACCTATTGCATGACATTCTGCAATTGAAGGAGGCAGAGCTCAGTGACTTGCACATTTCCTCTCATTCATCTTTGCCCAGCTCTTACCTAACTCTATTTCAGTTGATATGTAAGCGGGGTCATTTTAAGTACAGTCTTCAAAACAGAAAGGGAGTACATGTAGCTATTGCTGCTCTGCAATGCCGGACTTCAACCTGCCTGTTTGCTGGCAAAAGCTTAACAGCCAGTAAAAAGAATTGCTTGGATTAATTTCTGAGATCCTGGTAATGTAACTGTAAGTTTAGAATCCTATTCATAATATAAATGTATCGATGCATCTATGGGTGAATGACCAGAAAGTATATTGATTAACATCCAGAAAGGGAAGGTTAGCTACTGCTGTCAGTATGTACTGTCTGATATATAGAGATTATGTAAATATAAAAAACACCTCTCAAACTCTGAATCATTCAGTGAGGATGCCTGGGATTCTGTGCATTTATTTATGTAATTCTACCCTGATAACTCTTTTCCTTCCTTGTCTGTCCTCCCCACCCAACCCCTAAATCAGAAACTCGAATTCTAAGGTATTGAAAATTGAAAATTTCTCACGACTTTGTTTCAAAACATCAAGAATTTGTACCTTCTATGGACTCGATGTGTAAGACAGTATCTATAGTGAGCCAGTCAACTAGCACCATATACATAAATTCTTATCCCGAAGAGGCTAGGAACTGGTTGTAACGCTTTGCCTATTTATTTGCTATCCTAATACAAAAAAATATAATAAAATTATTAGTCTGTTCTCTGACAGTCTCTTTTATCATACAGTATTCAGCAATATTTTTTTGGTTCATGGTTTATAGTATTTATAATATTTATTAATAAATAATCATTCTATTAAACCTACTTGGTTTTGGTTTTGTTTTCCATAAAAGCTGCGTAATTTATTTTGTAATTATAGTTTTTCTACTGACTTTTTTCACGGAAAGATTGCTTAATCTGACTTGCTTAACAAAGCAGGTTTGCTGTGTTTTTGTGAGTTTACTCATTGCTCTTACTATATAAGAAAGCTGTATCTGTAACAACTCTCCTTCATTTTAAGTCTTAAACTCACTCAGACTTCACAAGTGAAATGTGAGGATTAATTAGTTAATACTGCAAATTTTGCTGCTGATAGAGTTAATACTAAAGAACACAACTTTTTAACCTCTTTTCCTCTTTCCCTCTTATGTTAGACTACGTATTCCAACTTAAGATCTTGATCTCAGCAGTCACGGGAAGTGAGCAACACAATTTTCTGCTGTTGACCTATCTGCACTTTAATACTGCAAGTGAGAACAGGGACCTGTGTTAGCTAATATTGAACCAATATGCTAGGTGTTTGTACGCTGTATAGAGAATCACAGACTGTCTGTTTGATTTGAAAAGAAATGCTACAATATTATTTCTTTTTTTCTCTTCTTCTAGACAGTCCTGCCTTTAGGTAGTCCCCAGAGTGTAGAAAATCAAGATGTTTTCTATTTATATGCAGCTGATGAGAATATAAAAATAAATAGCATCAGTTGGGCAGACTAATAATTTTCTTCTGCCCACGGGAAATGGTTGTAAAAGTCTTATCTCCTCCAAGCTCTGGAAAGCTGGTGATAATCAGTGGAAGTGATGGGGGTGGGGATGCTGTTGGTTTGTTGGATTCTGTTTTTTTTGTTTTTTTTTCCCATCTGAAATAATATTAACAACTTGGTGGAATTACTATTTTTCCCTTAACAAAGAAATTTGTGTTTGCTTAATGATGTCTTGAGTGTTGCTGGTTTGGTCTGAGCTAAAGCACACTAAAGCACTGGCATGTCTTCTGTGGATATACCTGGATAAACTTTTGGGGAATCTCTAAACCACTTCCAGAGCAGACTTTTTTTGAGACCTATCACAGGTACAGAGCTGGGAATTCAGTGTGTTTTTTTGGATTTATGAAGTCTGGGTTTGGGAATCATCTGCTTTCCCTCTGCCTTATTTCCCTGGGGTTTTAACAACATAATTTCTAATCCCCTGTAGTAGCACATGTCCCCACAGAACATTCTGGCTAGAATTGTAACACACCAGCTGCATTTGAGTTCTTAAGGAAGCTCTTTCATGCTAGTTTTCTTTGAGTAGGAGCTGTCTTTTTATCTGTTAAAAATTTGCTTTCACAACAAAAGCTTAACAGAACTGGTGTTGGTAGTTACAGGAGCTAAGAGCTGTAGCTTTTTCTTCTAAATCTTCTTAGTTGTGTGCAAAATTATTTGTTTTCTCATCCCTTTCTTGCTTTGGATTACATGTTGATTCAGTGCAATGTTGGTGCAGTGTAGTAAGAAGACTGGTAACATCTTTAAGCTAAGATTTTCAGGAAATACTGTAAAAAATAAGTAGCACAAGAGAGCAGAAAGTAAATCACAAAAAATACATAAAAATAAAATACAATAAAATAAAAATACAGATAAGTATTTGAAACATGTATCTTTATGTTCCTCTTGAACTCTTAAGACCAACAGCAAATGACTTTTTAATTAATTTATTACTTTAAAAGTTCCAGGTAGTTCTGTGTATGAATATTGTGGAAAATTTCACTGCAGTGCTCAATTTTATTATCCGTTTTATTCCTGCTGCAGAGGATTCTTGATAACTCTAAGCTTTTAACTATTACCACTTACCATGAACTGTTAATTCATATTCCTCCCCTTTGATTAGATTAAAAGTAAGATGTAATGAAGGTCTTTGGGGCACACTAGCATCTGTTAAACTATGATCTTTTGGCAGGAGGAAACTTAACCTAGAGGTTATAGTAATGCAGTTGATCAAGTGTTAAAAAACAGCACAGACATTAGAAATCCTCTTTACCATTACTCTTCTTAGGGTCCGATTGAATCCTACTGCAGAACATCTACTTTTCTGTATAAGATTAATTTCTCTGTAAAGTCTGGTTGACATGTCATAATACTTAAGAGAGAGAGTCAAAGCAGGATATGTAACTTCATAAAGAAGGATACATTTGATTTGTAGGAAACCAAAGTGATTGATTCATACAACCTTGTATTTCAGAGGTTTATTGAATGATATGTCATGGATAAATGCCATTTTTAGAATCTGTACTCCGTTCTGTAGTATGATGTATCAGAGTATGTTTGAAGGGCTGTTTTTCCATGATGGCATTTATATACTCTTTAGTCTCACTGTTTTTAAACACATTGCATGCATGCCTAGGACTGTGACTGGGTGTTTAATAATGAAACCTATAGATTACAGTTAGTGTATGTATCAGTGTGATTAGATTTGCAAGATTTTTCTACATATATGCTCAAATGACAAAGTGTGTGCAAGAATAAAAGGCTAACTTTCTTATTCTACTTTGAGGATCAACTGCTGTAAGAAATTATACACCTACGTAAATATAGAGTGGTACCTATGTTCAGCTCACATTTCTTGTTCTCTGTGGAAAGTTTTAGACTTGGTGCTGTGGTCAGCTATATTAAACCCTATACAAAACACATTTCCACTTATCAGTTAAAACAAGAGCATCTTGAGGACTAATACCTGTGATACCTCTGCTAAGTTGGACTCTGTGATAACAGAGAAAAGTAGGGATAGATTTAATAGAATACTAACTGATATAAAGCTGAGGGATAATTTTGGATTCTGAAGCTGAATTTGATCTTGTAACACTCTAAATTTGAGCTGTAAAAATTGGTTAATATTTTGCCCCTTGGTAGTGTAGAACAAATGTTTTTGATTGCTATTCTGTTTGGATGCTCTGCTTCATTTTAAGGTATTCTGTTGCATGGTTTTTATTTTGTAACCCTTGATTTCATAAATCCCCACCTTCCTAACATAAAATAGGATCTGAAAAGATAACAGTCTTTCAATGTGTGTCATTGCAGATTGCATTCAAAGCTTTAAATTTACTTTTATAAAGACATAAAGAAAGCTATATTAATAACTCAAACTGGTCTGTTTCTCAGCATTAAGTTCCCTTGTAGGTAGGCTAAATGCCTTTAACTTTCCCAAGAACAAAGTGATAACAGCCCACTAAATATATGTAAAAGATACTGCATTTCATCTTTAAAAGCTCATCTATGGAAAAGTCAAAAAATAAGGTTTATTGCAGTGGTATTTCCATTATTTCAATACATGGCTATATGGTTAAAAGCTAATGAAAGTAGATATATCTTTTCCTCTGTAAATATTGCTTTCCATTCCATAATATCAAACCATTGTTTGTGATTTATCATATTCAGCTGTGTATGTATATTTGTAACTAATGAAAGTAAAACATTGCAAAAAGGGGGGTGGGGGTGGGGGGTGGAGAGGGAGCTGTTATTTCCACCAAGAAAAGCCAGATGAGTTAAGTTAGTTTCTCCAGTCCACGTTAAGAGGTTACTCAAACTTCATATTAAAGTGTGATGAAGCCATAACCACCTCTGTCAGTATTCTTTTCTGATTGCATGTAGAAAAGTATCTGTGAGAGGAGATACAAACTTGGGTACAAATTCTGGCTACATAATTGTTTAAAAGTAGGTGTTACACATCCAGTTTTAGCTCAGTAAAATGCTTGCATAATAATTTCTTAAAAAATTTTGAAAGTTCTGAGATTTTCCTGCTGAATGCCTGCTAAAACAGTTGCAACCAAATTTTTATTATGGTTTGGTTTGAGTGGTTTTTTTTTCACCTACTCTAAGGCCAGACATGAATCAAGCAGTATTAGTTTTCCTCCAAAAGAATCGCTGAAGTTAGTCTCACCAAAACTGCATCAGAAATGCAGGAAGCTAAAAAACGGTTGCTGGAACGGATTTTTTTTTTTTTAATAATAGTAAGATTAATTCAAATATAAGTGATAAATTCTGCTGATCTGCAGACTGGTGTGAGGACTGAATGCATTATTTGTGTAGGCTGCCTTTCTGTCCTTGAATTGGCCTCCTGGCAGTTCAAAGCAAAGTAATGGTGGCAAGTTCTTAAGCAGAGGCTGCTTAAGAGTTGATGAAATTGTATAACTCTTTTCACAGGAATACAACATGCAAATCTTTTCAGACATATATTTCCTACTCCTTTTAAACACAGAAGAAAAAAAAGAAGACTTCAGACTCTGTAGCTGAAGTGTTTATACACACAGTAGTTTAGTTAGTATAGGAATAGTTGGAAAATTACTATGGTGTGCTTTGATTATACAGAAATCTCTAATAATAAAATACATCTTTTTACGGATTACATGTATAGCCTGTAACTATAACACCATAAATTACAGTATATTATAAACATCTATATGAATCTATAATAGTATGTTATAGCAGCAGAAAGATGACGTATGTGTACTATAGCTGGGTGAATTGTCCCTAATCATCTCTCTAACCAACCTAATTCTTACTGACTGCAATCAAGCCCACAAGGAATGATCTAATCTGAGATTAAACAGTTTGTAGCAGATGTTCTATATTTCTTTTATTCCTAACTTTAAATGCCAGCAGATTGGCAATCTGGAAAATAATAAAAGTAAAAAATGCTATCAGAAAATTTAGGCCTAATTGTCTTTTATAATGTTGCAGAAGGTCACACTACAAGGTTTATAAATGAGAGGTTTGATCTTGCTTCCTAATTAGGATGATAAAAATAAAGCTCAAGGGTATATGCAAGGTTATCATATATGAGGAATGTTTCTGAGTTGGATAGCCTTCGTAACATGCCTTCTGACAGCATTTTTTATTAAAGGCATTACTAGTGATCTTTTGGGGATATATTGCTTTGCTTTTATTACAATTGCTTTGTGGTAGATACTTTAGTAACATTTGGTGAAAAAATATGTTGAAATAGCCAAGAGCGGGTGGAGAGTTAGAATTAATAAAGAAAAAGGAAAGCCTTCCAAGGTTTTATTGTATCTTGTGGTAAAGTCTTGGCCCCACATCCCAGAGCTTCTGACAGAAATAAGTAAACTCATGCTTTTGAGTGGGGCTATAGGTTATTTTTTGCTGCTCCTCCTGTTGGGGGGGTCGGTGTCAGATGACTATGGAAGACCTCTGTTCTCTTGCAACGAGATATATGGTGTGGTAAAAGAGCAGAAACTGACTTCCATTCCCTGCTACTTTACACCCTCTGCACTAATTGAGGAGCTCACTGCTGTGTGATAGTCTTCCATCTCTTTTGCTTCTTCATATGGATCAAAACTTGCCACGCAAAATGTACCCACTTAGTGCAGTGGAAACTGTTTTTCAATAAATGAGACAGAAATCAATCTGCTGTTCCAGGCAGGGTAAACACTGTAAGGCACCTTAATTTCAAAGATGCTCAGAAACCCAAGTGCAAGAGGAGAGGTATGCCTTACTACAGCAGTACTTGTTTCAGTCTTTTTAATGCAAAGTGCTGGTAACTCTGGCAGGGAGATTGCAAGGATGTGGTGTTCAGGTTATTTTTTTTTTTGGTTGGTTTGTTTGTTTTGTATTGACTTTACCCAGCAATAGCTTATATCCTGTAATGTCCTCTTTACCTAAAGCATGAATTACTTTGTCTTTCATTTTCCTCTTGGGCCTTTTAACAGATAATAGCCACTTTTAAAATCTCTGAAATTTTACTTGAATGCTTGTCAAGTGTAGTTCCACTGAAGTGGTGAGGTGTCACCCCTCATCTTTTCTCCCTTTGCCAAAATATGCACAGAAAAATCAGAAAGTGGTGGGTGTCTAAACAATGGTTAAACATGGCTACTCTGACAACTATTTTTATTTTTCATATTATGAATGCTACATTTTTTAATTGGTGAATTGAGATTATTTTTTTTTAGCTCACAGCATACTGTATTTCTCTCACATACCTCATAAAAAAAAATATCCATTTTTAATGGAGGTAAGTAGTGAAGTAAATTCGAGCAAATTCATTTTTTAGTGGTTTTAATGCATTCACTGAAAATACTGTCGTGTTTAGCTCTGCATGGAAAGTCAGGGAGGAGAAAACGACTAGCTTTCCCTACAGTTAAGATGTAAGTGGCGTACTGAATATTATTCTATAGATATTTTCTGGCGTTATAAATATTCAATGCCAACACCAAAGTTAACAGCCAATTTCTTTATTGCGCTTGTTGATGGGAGATAAGCAAGCAGCACTGAGTGCACAGGGAGTCAATGCTCCACCCAAGTCTCACACCGAGCGGTTAAACAAGCAGATATTTATTACACACAAACATGCATATTCATTAGATTCCCAAGAGAGCAGACAGGATATTACAATTAGTTTAGGTACTCATTATCAGAAGTCTCCTCCCTTTTGGCGCTTGTGCACTGCCCTCTGATAGTCGTGGGCAGGGGTCTTCTAAATAAAATAAGTAGTCTTCCTCAGGGTGCACTTTTCACCTTTGGCACAATTGGATGCCCCAGTAATCTTAATTAGTTGAAACCAGCCGTATTTACAAGAGCAGTGTGACCTTCATACAAGAGATAAGCAACAGAGGTGGATAAGGAGTATCCAGAGCAGCAGATTTTTGGGAGACAGTTTCCAAGCTAACTGATGAGAAGGACTACTAAATTCTGTTGTCACACCACAGACTTACAACACAAGCATTGTTTTCTAAGCTAGGCTAAAAGTATTTTAACCCTATGCTTTCCAGATGCTTTTCCTTATATAAGAAGCTATGAGTGGGGACCTTTTATTGAAATTGCCTCGTTATATGTTTACTTCTCTATTTCGTCTTTAACACAAATCATAGCTTGTTTTATCACACTAGGAAAACCATTCAATGGGTTATGCTAGCAAAATAAAATACATGAGTGATGCTTTGATGCTCATCCTTGTCAGTGCTGGGTTTCTGTTAGTGACTAGAAGGTGACTCGCTACTACTTCTCTCAAGAGACAAATGTTTCTACAGCTTCTGTCAGAAAATCAGGTGGTTTTTTTAATATACCCAAAAAAGAGGTTGCCATTTATACAGTTTTTGGATAGGGGCAGGGAGATTTCAGCATATTAAGTGGTTTGAAAAGCAAAGCTTATAGTGTTGTAACTTCCTTTTATTTTGGCATTATTAAAACGGATGGGGGATTTATTTCTGTTTTGTTTGGGTTTTTTTTTTTTTTTTTGAGTGTGAGGTGGAATTTCTGGAATAATGTGTACAGACTTGTCAATAAAAATCCCTTCTCAAAATATTAGTGATGACTGGCAAAGCTTTTATTAGCTATTACTGTGGATAAATTGAAATGTTACTCTCAAAAGCATCTATCGTGAATGACTAGGAAAAGTCTTTACAAATCTCTGTAAAACTAAAAATCATACATAATATTCCTACAGTAAACCAATTATTTTAAATTATTTTAGGAAAAGGAAAAAGTTTTTCTTCTTTCTAAAACCTAATTTAACTAATGGATTTCTTGTAATATGTCTTTTAATGGATTTATTAGTAACAACCATGGCAACAATATGACAGAAATGTATGATAGGAGCATGCAGAGTAATGACCCATTCAGAGGCCAAACTTTTGCCTATATTAGTCAAGAACATTTAAAAAATCTGAACGTGCTGGAAAGGAGAGCTGAGAGGTGAAGTAAGTGGAAGGAAAAGTAAGAAGATTATTGCAGAGATTTTCATTATTAATTGATCTATTGCAGTGTTTCAATTAAAGTATAAAAAAGAGGTATCTAAAGATATTAGAAATTGTGCGGCACTGGAAGTTTAATTTCTGAGTTGAAAGATTCCAGAAACCATTTTGGGGTGATAAGGTTATATTATTCCAGATCTGGAATCATTTTCTCTTGCTAATGAGATGAGGCTGCTCAGAGTCCATCCTTAGAAGCAGAGACTATGGTCCCCTGCAAGCTTGTACATCATAATGAAAATCATTCCTGTACAATATTGCAAAGGGTAGCTGAATCGGTTGTCACCAGACCATAAGTGTGCAGTTACTGCCATCACTTACTGATACATAGTAGCACAGGTAGTGGGATTTTGTAAAACAGAGAGGAAGAGTGTTCTTTAAAGAGATTCTGCTGTGCCATAGATTCAGCAAGTAATTTCAATAGAATCCTTCTCAGGTTAATACTGAATAAATTTTATCCTTCTAATTGATAATTTAATAAAAGGTAACTCTAAACATAGCATGTACTTGATAATATCTTTCTGAATTACTCAAGAAAAAAGCAATAGTATTGCCCTTAATACAAAATTTTTAAATCATATTCACTGAGCAGTGAGTGCTCATTCAAGAGTGCTGTTAAACTGATTAAATGATCAATTAATTCTCACAGGAAATACTAAATATTATGGAGATAACACTTTGAGTGGTTCTTATTTTCTCTGTTGCTGAAGGCCTGATGTTGCTTACTTTCACAGTGGCTACCCTAATTATCTGAAGACTTTAGAAGTCTTTTAGAACTTTTGATTACAGCCAATGGCATCCTAAAGTAGGCCAGGGATAAAAGAATATCTCACAGTTCGTGAATAATTGAGTAGGCTTCTGTATAACAATGAAGTGCCTTATGAAACACAAATGTTTGTTTGCTGTATGCTCACATCTGCACCTATTTATCCATATTTATAGGTAAATTCATATGCTAATGCTTTTTCAAACACTGAGATACAAACTGTCTGTTGGTGAAATAAGGGAAAATGCTGCTGAAATGAAGTGGAACTGTATATGTCTATACCAGCTTTTGAAGTAGGTTAAAACCAGCAAAATTCAGATGTAAGGATGTACCTTTGTGTATGTACACACTATATCAGGAATCCTCTTCAATCCATTCTATTCTTCACATCTCCCCTCTCCCTGAAGTTCTGAAAAAAAAGCCAAATGTCAGTAAATTGAAGCAATAACAGTCTAAAGGTAAAACTTAACTGTTTTTCTTGCTATTTAATGTTCTTTAAAATGTAGGGCTCTTCATTCCCAGTCTATATTCTGAAGCCTTTGAATTCACACCACTGCTGAAACCTGGGAAAAGACCTAATAAGTATGTTCCTTAAGAACTGATAGCATGTTGCCCACTAGTAAAAGGGTCAAGGCCTCCCTCTTGAATTTTGTTAGTTTAGCTGCAAAGCCTCAAACTGGCTTCCACACTGTCCTAGACTGATATCTAGTGGAAAAAGACTGAAGTTAGCATTCAGGAGACCCTGCTTATTTTTCACTGAAGGGATCGCTTTGGTGTACGCATTAGATGACCTTTTGCCCTTCAAAAAGCTTCTTGGTCAACTAACACAAAACTTCTGTAACCTGATCACCAGTTGTCAGAAATTCAGGTCGCCTGTGTGGATTCTGTGACTGCTGAAACCCACTGCCACTGATGATGGAACCTGTAGGTTAATCTGTTTTTTTTCTAAAGGGAAGTCTTTGAGGACCATTAAGGGAGGATAACAGAAATAAGGAAATCAATAAAAGATTTGAGATTAAGACAATGGGTTTACCCTCATAAAAAAATTTCTTAGGCAAAGACTTTCACAGAGAAAGAGAGATGAACTGAAAATAGAGATAGATTTAAAAAATAACCCAAAAAAACAAAACAACCCAGATCCCAGAAGAGCCAGGAATATTGCTAAAGTGATATTTTTATTAAATAAATAAGTATGTCCCATTTGAACATTTGGGCTATTGTTTTTAGTAAAGTCAAAATAGCATAGATATCCTCTACTGATGTGTAAAGCCTTTCACACCATATTGTTATGAAGCATTAATATGGGTTAATCAGAAGATAACTGTGGGAGCAGTGCTGTTGCTTTGGTAAAGTAAGTTGCAGTACTGCCAAGATATTTGGAGAAAGTATTATCTAATAAAGATAGTTTATGATGGTCCACAGTGTAATGTCTTTTTTTCTTTTTTTTTCCTAAAATACAATATTGTCTTTGCTTTCCCCCAGGTCAGGTGAAGTAATTTCTGAGATAGGAAGTATAGTGGCACAGTTGCCACTTCAGAACCTTAGTGGAAAAAGCCTGTCGTAGTTTGAGGCCCCTCAAACAGTTCTGTGCACCCCCCCCCCCTCTTTCTTCCCCAGTCCCGGGGAAATGG
>JASSUY010037444.1:15161-39900 GCA_032466535.1 Forpus xanthops
GCTAAAAATCCAAAACACAGTACTACACCAGCTACTGCTTAAAGAAAAATGACTGCTGCTGCTGAACCCATGACAAGCCTAAAACTTGTATGTTGCAGGCTGGCTTAGAAATCGAGGGCATGGCTCTTTAGAAGCTCTGAACAATCCAGGCTTTGATGAGTTGGAATATATTTCGAACTGTTAAGAGTAACCATAGATAAGTTAAGAGTAACCATAGATAAGTTAAGCATGGACCCTTGTAAACCCTTATAGATACTGCTGAGAACTTCTGATGCAGGCTGGCCACCTGCATCAGAATGAGTGTGAATTTTAGTCATTAAGTACAAAAGCCCGAGACTCATGCAGTGGGGGTGGGGGCAGAGCCTCTGCGGGGATGCCTGCAGAGAGTGAGCCTGCCACCTCGCACTGCAATGATGCCTCTTGGATCTGGTTTTCTAATTGTCTTTACAGGGTTGTTGCACCACATCTTATATATATATAAGACCATGTAATTAGAAGAATGTTAGCTGCATAAATATATTGGTATAACAGCATAAGTGTTAGGCCTGACTGCAAGTCATGATGAAACTCAGCAAAGAGAAGAGTTAAAAACAAGCTGTCCTTGAGCCAGCTGGAAAGTCACAAATATTTGCAGGATCCTGATAAAAGAGGGATGAAAGGAGTTGCACGTCTGTGGAACATCCCGAGAGCTAACCTTGGTAGAAGTTCCTGTTGTTGGCAAGATATGGATCTGGGAGACGATGAGAAAGAACTATCCAATTAACAATTGGACTTATGCCCATAGACAGCAGCCACTAGTCAATGATAAGTAAAAATAGAGTGTGGACAACAAATTTGTTTGTAAGTGTATAAATATGGGTTTGTAGCATAATAGAGTTTGTTCTATCACTCATATTGAGTCGACTAACTGCTCTGCCACTACCCTCTGGACTCTTCGTCACTATGGGTAGCCCTCACCCCCATGGGTAACCCTTATCCCTGACAAACCGCCACACTTGTATGCTTTCTAAGAAGTATACTTGAACGGAATTTTGTTAAATGCTATCTTTTCTTCCAAAAGTCTTCATAATTAAACAGATTGACTGTAGTTCAGTGGTAGGTTTTTTAAAAGAAAACTTAGTTTGCGTGGTAACACTTATTTAAGATAATGGCAAAAGAATATTAGTATTATTCTATTAGAATGTACTTAATTAAGCTTATTTTTTTTATAATTACAGTATATGTATCCCTGAAGTAACTATATAAAAATCCGTACGTTACTGTTTATAAACTGTGCAAGTATTGAAAAGGAAAATGAAGGAAACTGTTTTCATAGATTATAAAACTAGATTAGTATAGAATCCCTTACTTGCATAATGTAGTCCAGAGGATTATCCTTAATCAGCTTCCGTTTAAACTGCAAATGTATTCTTATTTGATAATTCAATCCTGATTTATAACTTCTTGTTATGGCAATGCTATCAGAATGCTTGGTACATAGTCTAATAAAGTACCCTTGTTGCTGAAAAGCACATTTTAAACAAAATCTAGTGTGTTTCTCATAAAAATCAGAGGATAATATTGTTTTGGTTTGTGCTTTCTGAAGGATTTTATTTTTCACAACTTGTTCCCAAGCTTTAATCATTTAATTGAGAGAACATGATGTTGTTGTCCAGTAGTGATCACATTGGTGTTAATTTCAACCTTGTGTTTTCTATGAATACAACTTTATACTAGCTGTCTGCTGATTCTTGTATTCTGTTAAAAGCAAAGCTTCACAGTGGTATCAATACTCTCACAGAAATAAGCACAAAAGCTAGAAATGCATGGAATGATTTCTGAGATTTCTCTAATGACAGCCTTATAATTCTTTATGCATCCAAAGTTCATAGATTTACTTGAATTCAGGAATTGTTAAATTTGGCATGCATGAAAGAAATCAAAGGAAAAAGTCTACAAAGGACTGACAATATGTATAAATTGATGAATTTTGATTACTTGTGTAGAAATAATTGATGCTCTCAAAATTTTCCAGATTTCTAAAATAAAATACTGTAATTTTAAAATTTCTTTCCAAGTCAACTATGTAACTGAACGCATGTGGGGTACTGTCCACCTTTAAAGAAAAGCTAATATAATCCACTGATTTCATTTGCAGATTTTCAGGCGTTGTTGGTTGGTTTTCAAGAAGGCTTCCAGTAAAGGACCCAGGAGACTAGAAAAGTTTCCAGATGAGAAAGCAGCATATTTCAGGAACTTTCACAAGGTAAGTCATGCCTTTCTCATGAACTGAGTTTTCATCCCTTTATCGCTGTTTTTGGGAAGAGTGTGTTCTTGATATGGCTAGTTTGCAAAGAATTTAGTAAGGATCATGTTGAAAACCTAATTGTGACACTAAAGGCCCACTTAAACGTCTGTAAATCTCAGTGTTATGGGTGAAATATCATGCTGTTTTTTTCTAGGTAAGCACAAACCTCTCAGAGTGTGTGAAGTGATAGACTAATTTATTTTTTTTTTTTTTTTAATACTAGTATTTTGGAAATGTGGAAAAAATGGCTGCTTAATCAAATGTTTAACTATTAGTTATTACCGTAAGTATTGAACAAATTCTGAAAATGCCAAATGCTTCTCTTGTAATGGCAACACTAGTTGAATATGTAACATTTTTCCTAGAACTCTTGAAGATTTTCAAGATTTTCTGTTAACAGCAAGGAATTTAAAGGCTAAAAATTCAGGTTCTGAATGAGATTCTCCCTGCTTTCTCTGTCACTATCACTTCTGTGATTGAAAAGAAGATATTTGAGCACAAGTTTTTCTTTCTGTCTTGTAAATTACTGTTATCAGCTTCCCAAGTCAGTCAGTAGATTACAAGTTAGCTAATCTTAAAATCAGACAGGGCTCTGTGCTTGTATTATTATCTTCTCACAAGTCACCTTTAGCTTTTTGTCTTGCCAGCATCAGATGTTACATTAAAACTGGCAATTTTAAATACAACGTTGACTTAACCAAGGTCATACTGCAAGCACTGGAAGAGTGTGGATGTAAGTCTAGATCTCTTGAAGGCAGGTCTAATTCTTTTTATCAAAAAACTACAAAGGAGCCTTTAAGTTCTAGTAGCCCCTTGGTATATTTAAATGAAAAATGGGTATATAATAATTAGTATGCAATTATCCTGTGAATGTTTTCTAAGAAAAACAGCCTCAGTAATTTCATATTGTCAAAATTCCAACTTCTGATCTTATATTTAAGGTTTAGGGCTGACACAAGACTATTAGCACTTTCACAGATGTACCACGATGGCAGTGTTTGCTCCCATGTGTAGGAGATCCAGTTGAGCAAATGTGATTCTTCTCTTCAGCTTTCATAAAACATTTACATTCAAAATTTAATTAATTATTGGCCTTTAAAAAGATTATTTGGATGATTTGGGCTGACAGCAGTGGTGGGTAGACCCTGGCTGGATGCCAGGGGCACACCAAAGCTGCTCTCTCACTCCCTGCCTCAGCTTGACAGGAGTGAAAATATAATAAATTCTTGTGAACTGAGATAAAGGCAAGGAGAGATCACTTACCAATTATTGTCATGGGCAAAACAGACTTGACTTGGGAAAAATTAATTTATTACCAATCAAATCAGAGTAAGATAATGAGAAATAAACTCGAATCTCAAAAAAAAAAAAAATCTTCTTCCCAGAATATCATGATTCGAAGATTCAGATCAGTCTAGGTTGCTTTGGGAAAGCACCTAAGAGTAACACATTGTCTTAAGTAGTCTAAAACTGCAGGTTTCATAGCTTTCTTACACAGAGCAGAAAAATTTATCTCTCAAGCGGAAACATAACAAAAATTAATACCTTTGGTTTATCTGCATTCAAATCAGTATCCAGGATTGCAAGCAGCATCCCAGTACAAGTAACTTATCAAGTACTCAACTTTTCCATGTTTGAGCTTGAAATGTAACTCAAATCAAATTCTTGCTTAAAGCATTTTACCTAGAAGGCTATATATTTTCTATGCTTATGTAATAAACCCTTATATTGGGCAATGTGAATTGTAGAAGTGGCTGAAAAAAAACCCAAACAACCAAACAAAACCAAAAAAAAAACCAAAGTAGGACTGATAGCACAAAGCTAAGAGAATTAAAAATGGAGACTTTCTACTTTACATTATCCTAAATAAACATTTCCTAATGAGCAATAGGCTGGTCTCTTTGAAAAAATTGACTTCTGTTCCACCACTACCCACGATTCCCCAGTATACATGTGGATTTATTTGTTATTCTGTAAATTCTCCAATGCTGTTGTGCATTGCTTTGGTATTTTTCCCAGTAATTTTCTTATTACAAATAGCAGTAACAGCATTAGTCCTTATAGACAAGTGTTTCCTGACAGTAATAGCGCATATCACGTGTAACAGTGAATTTTGCATTCATTAGTCAAAGCATGACCTCATATGTTCATTCCAGTTTCTGGTATCAAATTAAAACTTCTCACTACTATAAATTTAGATCATTACATCCTTATTCAGGTAAGTTATAGCTTAGCTGTACTGTTTTCCCTTGAACATGGCCAAGTAGTAACATGAAGCTTACTAGAAATCATAGTTCAAACTTCAGAACCTGAAGTGTATCCATATAAACTAGGAAGCATTACAGACTTGGCCAATTTACTGTTAAAACAGAATTAGAAAGAACAAAGTAGAGCTTGAAGAGCAGCTAACCAGAAGAGTTAGGTCTTTATAGATTCTGACCCATCAGGAGCAAAAAGCTTGCCAAAGACCCCAGATATAAATGAAATATGCAAGAAAGAGAGTAGAAATTAGCACATTTACATTGGAGTTTACTGAAGAGAAAACTGGCATGCTCTGGTGTAGGTATGCATGGGAGGATTCTGCAGAGATTTCTGTGTATCATGAACTTGATCATAGATACTTTAACCCCAGCTACACAGAATGATCACTTGCAAAGTATGGAGAACATATTCATTCAAGAGCCTAAAGGGAATTTAGAGGATTACATAGCTGAATTAATAATAATAGTCCATTAACTCCAAAATGGGAACCAACAGAAGTGAATTCTTCTATTACTTTTAAAATTTCCAGTCATGTTAATGCATTCTTCTCTTTCACTAATAAAGTAAATAACCTTCACACAATGTGAAGGTGGTATGAGTTAAGTCTGTCCCTGACAAGATATAGCTGTCTTGGAGCAAGAGCAGCTTGAATCTGTCAATGCTGGTGTGTTTAGCCTTCAAATAAATAAATAGGTGGTCTGGCACTGAGTTCAAGACTTACTGATTTAATCCTACCAATATGAAATATTGTTACTTCAAGATTATATCAACAACAACTATTTCTAAGGTTATGAATTTCAAGTTAGCAAGATCAAAGTAGGATAAGATTTTTAGATTTTAGATTTTTTTTTTGTTGGGTCTTGTTTGGGTTTTTTCTCTGTTATTATGTTTGATTCTGATGTGCTTTATATAAACCTGAAAAAGCAAAAGAAAATAAGTTGCTCAACGTTTTAGCAGTGACTTCTGATAGCCAAAAATATCTATGGAACAGATGGTCTAAAGCGCATGTTACATAATATGTGTCCACAAAAATAAATAATAATCATGAAAGAGATTAGCAGTAGCCTACTAGCTGTGATCTGCTGAATTAAATTTGTGGCCAGGCCCACACAGGGGGAACCACCTTGCACTTTTTTTTTTCACTGCTTGATTGTCTTGAAGAAACTTGTGGAATGCTAAATACAGGTTTCAGAAAATGGTGATTTATACAATTCAATCCCAGTGATTGATGGCAAGTTCTTATACCAGCTACAGCAGTTTCTTGACCAGATCTCAGCAATAAGGTCTCCTGTGCATATGCACACAGAAACACACATCCAGAGTTTCTGTGGTGCATTAGCAGTCCTGTTTTGTAAGAGACAGGAGGGGACAGGTTCTTTTTGTGTTTAAAAACTCAGTATGCAGGTATAAGATTCTTCTACAGCACAGTTGCTAGTCTCTAATTGAGATGGCCTTCAACTATGAGGTGGTTATGCACTTAAAAAAAATTCAAGAGAAGTGAATTCCTGATAATTTTGAGAAACATCAACTTTTGCCACATTCATCTATGTGATAGTCGATGCTATTCTTTAATGTAATTACAAGTCTGTAATGAAAACCAAATATATTTACATATGGTAGCATTATAATAATCGTTATAAGAGCTCCTTTCTAACTGTTTCAGCTTACCCAGTTACTTTTGGGTTATTTGGTTGTTTTTTTTACTTTCTCAGGGTTCTCTGGCCGCCACCTGGTTGCCTAAATAAAGATTCTTATTGCTAAAGAAATGTGAACTAGCCTACTGTTTATTCTAGTTTAGTCCAAGACTCTTGCTTTATTGTGGAGCATTTCAGCCTCTTATGTTGCTCCTGGTCATGACAATTATGAAGTTATGCAAATATTCTTATGGACCTCTAATCAAGAATGCTGCTACTATTATTCATGATTGTTGCATTGCATCTCAGATGCAAAGATATTTTGAAAAGGAAGCTGGATAAACATCTATAATTGTTAGGCTTGAGTTCTTGTGTTTTTGTGGTAAGATATAACACTTGATTTGCATCCAAATTTGAATTTTATTTTAATTCCCCTTCCTCACTTCCTCATTTTTTTGCATGTTTATGCTGTTTGGTTTTTAAGTCTGTCTGGTTTTGTTATGTTGACCATTCTGCTTGAACTGTTAGTTGATCTAAATTTCCTCATGAAGTCTTTATTTTCTCATCTGTTTAAACTCACTCAAAAATTCGTATTAGACAAAAGATAAATATGCGTACCTTGTGAAGATCTGATCAAGTTCATCAATACCAGATTTTTTACTTTGAGAACAATCCCAGATTTAGGCTATTTTGTCCTTTTCCTATTCTCCTCTTATTCCTGATCTTTAAGTTTGATTTCCTAGAACTTTTTCCAGAAAATTTCAGAATAGTGATGTTAATGTAATATTTTCTTAGGAGTCCAGTGAATGTGTATAGACATGTATGCCTGTTAGTTTTGAATAATATTTTGTCAATTTTTTACCTGCAAAGAATCGAGAATTTAGCAATCATTTTCTGTTAAGTCTTAGCTCTTTGAAAAAGTTGTACCTTATGTGGTTTTCACACCCTTATTTTGCTGAGCCTTCCAAAGCAAAGATAACTAAATTTTCCTGACTCTATATCTCCTTTTTTTTTCCATTTTGTATTGTAATTCTCTTCAAATATTTGTTTACAGCACTTTTGTGTAATATCTTGTCTTCTAGCAAAATCAGCTGATTGGTATGGGAAGGCTGCAAAATATGTTGCTTTCATGGGCAGCTATTTCTCTGCTGATGAGATTAAAATGAACTCTTTTTAAATGAATAACTGTTGGTAAAACTACTCAGTTCTGCACACCAAACAGAAAGATTTGCAGTAATTATCGATCCCTCTTGAAATAATAAAGGTATTTGAACAATGTAATCATTCAAAGCAAGCATTCTATACACCAAAAGCAAACTGTAGGAATAATTGTGGCTCTGCTGGTAATAAAGCTGTTAATAGAGTCTGAGGACATCAAAGGGCAGCATGCAACTAATAAAAAAGAATGTCTTTCAACAAAGATTGTATTAAGGCAATACCATCTTCTTTCCTTAACAATGTAGTGAAGAAATCTACAAGTTAATCATGCTGATAGAACTTTGAGTTCCCGCAAGCTCAAACCTAAAATGCTTAAATGACCCTATGAATCTCTTCCTGTGTAGGACTCTACTAATCCTTCAAAACCTTTAAGACACTTCTAATGTTAATTAGAAGTGTCAATTCACAGGGTGTATATAGAATTTATGTCAATAGGTGGCTTTGAGTTCCTCATCAGTGCCATCAGTGGCTGAATCTAAGTATCAAGGAGAAACAGTGAGAGATCATCTCTAAGTCTCTACTGGTAGCACAAAGCAACTCTAAGACATGTTAGTAGTGCTTCGTATAGGAAGATCCATGTACCCTTATTAAAGTAAATTCATAGTAGTACTTGAGTGTGTGCATAGTTTTGCAGCAAAAGTGACACTACTCTTAAAAATCTTCTGTTTAAATAGGAGCCTGTATTCCCATTATATGAAGTGTTAAAACGAGGAGGTAGATGGAACTTTTTCCTGTAAAAAAAAATATTTGGAGAGTGAGGGTTGTTTAAACATTTTAGCCGGAGGGGGGGGGAAACAATTATGATCCAAAACTCCAAAATATCATTGACCAGTTGAAAGAGGACTTCTGGTTTCCATCTAGTTCAATCTCCTGCTCAAAGCAGCACCAGTCAGATCACGTTGATCATAGCCATGTCCAGTTTTGAATATCTTCAGGGATGGAGGCTCCATGACCTCTACCAAGATAAACATAAAGTTCTGTACCTGAGACCTAATAACCAAAGCAGCAAAAGAGTCTGAGGACTCAGTGGCTAGAGGCAGCTCTGCTGAAAAAGCCTTGAGAATCCCACTGGGCAGTGGTCTGAGGCTGTGCCTTGGCAGCAATGGAGGCAAACCATGTCCTGGGCTGCCTCAACAGGAGTACGGGCAGCATACTCTCCACTGAGTGCATTTTAAGCCATACTTGGAATATCATGTCCAGTTCTGGTTCCCTAGCTGCTCTATTCAAGACGGACATAAAAAAATAAAAAAAAAAAAAATGGAGATGGTCCAGCATAGGGCAAGTGAGGAAATTGAAGGTTGTAGAAACTGACATTAGGAAAGGCTGAAGGAACTGGGTTTGCGCTAGTGAAGACAGAAGGCCTGTGAGTATATAATTGCAGCTTTTCAGTTTTGATGATGGTGGCTGAAGTGAGAAATGAATGTGCTGTCTTCTAAAGGATGCTCAGGGAAAGGACAAGAGGCAATGAGCAGAGGTCACTTAAGAGGAAATTAGCTGGATATAGTAAGGAAAAAAAAAAAAGGCAATGGAAAGAACTAAACATTAGAGCAGGCTGACCAGAGGGGTATTTCCTAGCTGAGGAAATCTTGAAGACCTGCTGATCTGGCTTGGCAGGGCCCTGTGTAACCTAATTGAAGGCTCTGCTTTCAAGATTGGAGCAGATGATCCACAGGGATCCCTTCCAACCTAGAACTTTCTATGAAATATGAAGTATGTGTCACTGAAGTTTCTATAACCTCTTGATGTACCTCTGTGTTGCGTGTATTTTGTCAAACTGCTCTTTCGCTCTCAAGCATAGTTCAGTTATTTCTAGTGAAAAAAAGATATACTTAATCTTCCCAGTGTCTGTTAAAACAGTTTGAAGAGAGCTATTTCTTTGAAATATTCTGGCGTTACTGCTTTATAGTAGATAACACAATGGTCTGTGTGTCAAGTTATGTATATTCTGGTTTTGCCGTGAAAATCTGTCCACCTTTTGGCAAAGTTTAAAACCTTTGCAAACCCATGTTTTGTGCATATTTGTTAGAAGTACTTCTGACTTTGACATCTAAAATGTCTCATGTTATCTGTAAAGCATCATATATGATGAATATTCATATAATTTTCTCTCATGAGTAATGAAATATGTTCCCTCAAGTTCTTTCAAGGCTAAAGGCTGACATTCACTGTAATAGCTACTTGTCATTTCTGAAGACTAGTTTGGGGCCAGGTGTTTGAGGTGAGGTCATGAAGCAATTCTCTGTGTGTATATGCTCTGACATGTAGGTAACGTGGAAAGGAAAATAGCTGAATTAAAGCTTAGACCAAATGTAGAATGTGGAAGAAAAGTAAAGGAATAAATTCTTTGGCATTCTGTAAGAGCACCTTATCAATTAGGCATCTGGGAGAAACACCAAGAGCTGTGGGCAGTTCAAAGCTGGCTGTTCAAAGAATTGATGAGAAATGCTGAAGAGAAGAATGGGATGGGAAAATGGTAAAGAAAGTGTATACTACTAAGGGTAAATAAATCTATTTTAATTGACTTTGCACAAAATCTAGGAGACTGGTGCAGAAATAAAACCCTGACAATGAAAAAGAGGTAGACCAGGAAGCAAAAAGTATGGATATGGTTTGTCTCTTCAGCTCAGTTATATTTGTTGCAAAGAGAAATCAGAGCAGCAGCACAGATGCACATTAAGAAAAAGCAAAAGGGGTTGTTCAGATTTTTGCACCAAAGCAAATTGCTTTCTAATAACACTGTATTATTGTTGCGGGCAGCTGGGAGGTATGCACTTCTCAGATGTTTCCCAGGAGTGGCAAGTTCTGAGATAGGAAGACCCTGTGTTTGGAAGCAAAGGTTTCAGTACCAGGTACCCAGATGAAGCTGCAGGATAGGTACAAGAAGAGAGACTGGAAATAAGGTCTTTGAAGGACATATCCACTGGTCCTTGGGGAAAAATAAAGAAAAACAATTAAGCTAGGTTATAAAACAGCTGGATTCTACCGTGGAGATTTGCACTAAGCTGCCCTTCTTAATGTAAGTGGTGTTGAAAAGTTGAACCCTGGATATCTCAAATTAAGATCAAAAGTATAACGGACATTTTTTTGTTTGTTTTTAACATACAATTTCTTTGGTCCCTTCCTATCAATATAATCCACATATCCCAGAAGTGAGGATGGTGTGAAAAGAAATTGGTATTTGTGAAACCATCTGTATGAAATATACTTGTTTGATAACCATTATGGAAAAACCGAGAGAGAAACCCAAGTATAATCAGTGTACCATTAAGTCAGAAAAACAATGAAGTTATGAGAATACAGCATAATTTATAAAGCCTCTATTCAACAGAATGGTATTCAACATTTATTCTGACTGAGGTTAAAAACCGTTACGAAAAATCAAATACGATCATATAATTAAGACAATGTGTATCATACTATGTTTAGAAGAGGTGCCAATAAGCATAAAAGTATTTATTTGTCTTAATATGGAGTAGGAATGCCATAGGTAAAAAACAGGGGCCCACTGCCATACAAACAACAGGAAAATGGGGGAGAAAACTTACAGAACTAGCAGTCAAAGTGATATATAAAACTTCCTTTCCTAGCCTTCAGCACTTGAGTCTGCATTTATTACTTTTTTTTGCAATACTATGTGTGTCCACTTTTACTAGTCAAATATAGAAAGTAGATATGCTACATGAATAACAAAAGCTTTTGATGAAAATCAAAGACCTAATTATTTGCCTGCTGTGTATAACACTAATAAATGTTATGTGAAGATGTTTTTTTTTTCTTAATGACAGCATTTTCCCTTGAAGCTCTATGAATTACGTATCTGTGTTGTTTAGAAATGTTTACATTTTGATGTGGAAATGGCAAGAGGCATGGTCCCTTATTTAATAGCTGTAAAAGGAAGCAGGTACAAACATCAGGTTATGGTATATGAGGGAAGGCAGAGAGTTTTGGCACTGTAATTTACTTTCTTTTAATAAAGGGAGATGAAATATAATAAGTCTTAAGAGGACTAAATTTCTTGTAAAGTTTTGATTTGCTTGTGGTAAAGGAGGCTTTGCAACATAAATAAAGAGCAATTTATTATGAAAATTGGCAGAAAGCTATCTAATTTTTACTTCTTCATAGAAGGAAATTTGAAATTCAAATCACTGGCTGATGAAGGTTATTAAAAATGCATTAGAGTTGAAAATGTAGCTGCATGTAATTGTCATAATAGATATTCAAAATTAATTTTCCCCCAGTGGCAATTAAGCTAAAAGAATTTTCAAATTATCATTTAACAAATTTCAGTTAATTTTAGAAGCAAATAAAATTAAAACTTTTCATAAAGTTTGTAAAGAAAATTAGAACTACATCTTTAAAAAAAATCCTAAAAAACCTGTTACATTTCATTTCAGAATCTTTCTTTTTTGTCTTTTTCAATTTACTGCCATTTTGTTTTTTCGTTTTTCTTTTCTCTTTTTTTTTTTTTTTTTTTAATTCTTCTTCATTTCTCGCTATTGTATTTTTCTCTTTTTCACTTTTTTCTCCTTAAGACCTCTGGACCGCTTTGAGTATGTATAAATACCCACACATATACAGGCATGTGCTGAGTTTAGTTTAAATAAATTTTCTTTCTGCATCTGGTACTTTTGCATCTAATTGGTGAATTTTTTTGATGAGCATCAAGAATTTCATAGGCAATCTGGTGCTCTTAATATGTCCTTCAGAATTTCTAAAATGCCTCTAATATATATGTTTACATTTCAGAAGAGCATCAAAATGCCAGTTTTGGCATTGTTGAATTGGGATGAGGATTATTTTTTTAAAGACACTGAGGCATATTTACACTCTGTAAAAGTTAGTGGGGGGTGAAGTTTTATTGTGGTGGGTTTATATTTGTCATTTTAATCCTTTCTAATAACAAAACAAAATTAAGTTAGTGGATATGTCAGTGGTTGTGCTTTTATATGTACAGTCATGGGCTTGTACCACTCGCTGTTGTGCACAGCCAGCTATGAGGCAGAGCTGAGTCCTCTGCTTGTGTGTAGCTTCCTCACCTTTGGCATGAGGCAAGAGCCAGGGACAGTGAGGGCAAAGATGATGATGCCCCTTCTCCTTTCCTGGCTAAAATAATTTCTCTTTTTCTGAATATAGTTCAGAAATGCCCAGCATCAGAGAGGTCCTTAAAACCTGGATCATGAGATGCCTCTCCAGCATGATTTTTTTTTATTTTCTCATGAGTGGTACAATGGAAGTTAAGACAGCCTTTCCCACCTAATTTTGGCCCGAGGCTTCTCTCATAATATCAAGATTGGCCTGAAAGGTGCTACAGCCTGAGCGGAAGGCTTTTATAGTTTGAAAGGGATAAAAAGGGGAGTTAAACCTAGGGTTCAGCCACTTGCATAATGTACAGTATAGATACAGCCAAAATAATTTATGTGCGTTGAAAGCCTGTGGTTACTTGTATCCTTTATCACTCCTGACCCAGATTGCCAGTGCAGTGAGAGGTTGCTTAGTTTGGGTTATACCTAGCAGTTTAATAGGAAGAATGATATGCCCATCTCCTACTGCATTCATCAAAGTTATATTTTGTAAGCATGACTTCGCTTGTAATTTGTTTTGAAATGTAGTCTGTGGGTTTTTTTGACTAGCCTTATCTAACAAGGTAACTTTAGGAATTATTGTGAATTGTTGCCAATTTAAGTAAACCAAGAGGAAAATTTAAAGGCATTTTTGGAAAAGTACATTTCTCCTTTTCTTTTTATTCAAAGACCAATAACATATTCTTTTTAATTAAACAATACCTTTAAGCAGAAGCTACAAAAGATCTGGACATAGTCATGTACTTTGAGAATGTTACAAGTGATAACTTTTAAAAATGAAAACAGTTTCTAAACTGTCCAACATATTTTAGTAGCCTCATAAGGCTATTAAAACTCATCTAATGATCTAATTCATTTACAGGTTCATTCTGAAGCAGTCTTATTGCTGTACTTGGATAATTAAACTACTGTAATGAAATGCCCAATTTTGTTTCACAGTGGTACTGTTTGCATACCTAGTAACTCTAGTAGGAAGTTTGATATTGAAAGTATCTTTTTTAATTCTAGCTGAAACTTGGAAACATAATTGGGAAACCTACTTTATTTCAGTTGTGAATCATCTTCCCTCTCTGCCTTCTCTCTAGTGTAATGTTATTTTTCAAGTGTGAACCTGAGTTTCAAATTAGAGTTCTCTTTTAACATTAAGGCATTAGTTATTTAAATTTTTTGTCAACATTCAATTTTACAGACGGTGTTTTTTTCCCCCTTTTATTTTAATGCTACACTAACACAGTATCCTGGTATTGAGCTTGAACATCAAAATGAAAGGTCAGATTGGAAAATATATTTCAAAGATTCTTTAGAATGTTAAGGAAATGAGATTGGGGAGGATTGTGATTTTTATATTATGAATTACTCTATAAATGTTTGTCAAGGGAAGAGGTCTATATACCCATGAACAGATCAGATTTGAACTATTCCTTTAAAACACCAGGCTAACAGCCAAAAAACCAAAATAATCCCAGTAGACTGTTTGATATTATGGATTAGACAGCGGTTCAATCCTGGCAGTATCACAGCATCACAGCTGGAGAGGAAGTGAAGTAACTTGGCTTGTCAAAGCTCCTACTTCTTTGCGTATTACAGGTAGCTGGTATTACTCAATATGCTTGTTCTGCCCTGGTAATTTTCATTTACAAACACTGTGAAATAATATAGCATTTAAAGAAGCATAACAGAAGCTAGTCAAGTAAGTCTGGTTTCCATCCTTAATTGTTTTAGATTTCATTGAGACAAAGTGAAGAGTTTGTAACTGCTCATGTGGCAAGTCCTCACTTAAAAAGTGGAAATTAAAAGTTATTTTCAGTTTAGATCTGCATAGCATCATCTACATTCTCCAAAAACACTGAAAAATTTAAACATTTTTGTGTTTGCCTTTTTTTTTTTTTCAATCTCAGTTTTGTCTGGAGGGCAGGAAGAGACTATTCAGTATCTCTCTACTATCAGACCTACCTGTACTTTTTCACATCAGACTTCACTTTTTTGCCCTGACATTAACTGTTTTACACTTAGTCTGAATTACTTTTAATATATAAATTCATTCTGTCCTCTTTTTTGGGATAGGTAAATTTCTTTGTACTGTTATAGGTGTAGTTTTCATTTAGTGCTTTCAGGAGTGAACATTTATTTGGTAGCAGTTTCTTAAACACTTATTCCTCTGAAAGAGCAGTTGGAGACCTGCCCCAGAGGCATAGTATGGAGGCTGATACACTGCTTCTTGGCAAAATTCCTGGAGAGTGTTGTTACCATAACAACTAATCTTCCAAGGATAAATCTGCATGCAGAGATGGAGAAAACTCTTCTGTTTTCTTTGTGAATTGGTCTTGCTTTTATATGATCTTTCACTTTTCTGATCTTGAGATTTATCTTCTTCCTTATTATGTTCCTCTTGTAATGTTGTGTTTTAAGTTTTGCTATTCTTTCATGAAATAGGTATATCTTTTTTCTTGTGCCTCTCAGAACATTTTTACCTTGTCTTGTTTTTTTTGCATCCGTTGTCATAGAGTGAATAAGAGAACGATTAGGGTTAGAAAGGATCTTAAGATTATGTAGTTCCAAACCCCTGTCATGGACAGAGCCACTTCACTCTAGATCATGTGTCCCAAGGCTCTATACAACCTGGCCTTGAACACAGCCAGGGTTGGAGCATTTACCACTTCTTTGGGCAACCTCTTCCAGTGCCTCACCACCCTCACAGTAAAGAATTTCTTCCTTATATCTAACTTGAACTTCTCCTGTTTAAGTTTCAACCAGTTACCCCTTGTCCTGTCATTACAGTACAGTCCCTCATAAAGAGTCCCTCTCCAGCTCTTCCCTCTTGTTGATTGCCATATGTGTTGTTATGCAGAATATGCTGAACTCAGAAAAATATATTTAAATTTATGTAGTCTGAATGCCTCATCTCATACGGGTTTTCCCAAGCCCATAAAGGTTCTAATAGCCTTACTGATCTGTTAGCATCCCTTTTCTGGACTTACAGGTTAAACTGACCTCAAGAGGTATCTTGTCCAACTCCTGCTCACAGTAGAGCCAGCTCTGAGCTCAGACACAGTTGCTCAACTTTGTCCCAAGAACTGGGTCTCTGAAACCTCCAGGGACAGAGTCTGCAGAGCCTCTATGGGTGGCCTGTCCCACTGCTGAGCTGTCTTCATGGTGAAAACATTGCTTCTCATATGCAGCCTGAACAGCTCTTGTCTTAGTTTATGCCTATTGTCCCTCTTCCTTTCACCAGGCGCAGCTGTAAAGAGCCTGTATCTCTCCTTGATAACCTCCCTGCAGGTAAGGGAAGGGCGAGGGCTGCTGTTAGGTGCCCTCAAAGCCCTCCCTGCTGCAGGCTGGAGCAGCCACTGTCCCTCAACCTCCCTCCACGGGGTGGGTGGTCCAGTTCTGACAGTCCTGGAGCCCCCTGCTGAATTCACTCTGGTTTATCAATTGCATTGGGGTCCCAATCTAGTGAGTGCTGAATAAAGAAGAAAGGTCACTTCCCATGATTTACTGGCAGTGCTTCTGTTGATGTAGCCATTTCCCCAGTCCCAAAGGTCTATGTTTTTCAGGCAGCATGCTGTCTTTTTTTTTGGAGCCAAAATCACATTCAGCTCTGATTGAAGCTGTACCAAAGCTTATACTCTGTGGCAATTGGATTTAGCCATGTAAAAGGAGCTGCCGTTAACTGCAAATATTATGACTGAAAACTGAGCTGAAGGGAGAGGTTTTATTTCTTTAAGTTACTTCTCTTTGTACTCCTTTCATCTGCAATGTACCAGCATCTCATTTTCTCCTTTTCCAGCAGCATTCAGCCAGCATATTGGTGCCTCCTTTGCTCTTCTCTTGCCATGATAGTTAGCATAGCTCTTGCTTCTTGTATCGCTCTCTTACTTCTTTTACCAGAAACATCCATGTTGTTTCTGGTTTGAGATAGCTCTCTGCTGTCTGGGCATCACTCACTAGAGTCCTTGCTCCTTGCCACTCTGTTGGCTTTTGCTCTGTTACATTACTGCTTGTGCGGTATTACACAACAGATGGTGGTATGTGGGCCATTATTAAGAAGTAAGAGGATGAACAATTACATTTTGTAGCTCTCTTCTCCTTTTATTTTTGCTAGCTAAAAATTAAATGACAGGAAGATAGTGTGCAATGCAAAACAGAAATCCATTTATGCAAATTCAGACCTTTTCCTCTGCCCAAGCAATTTCCAGGACTCTGCACAGTGGAAATAACTTCAGTAGATGGAATCACAGAATCATTTGCCTCACGATTTCGTATGGGAGGCATGTGTTTGGAAGAATTCAGGCAGGATATAACCCAGAATGGAGCACTTGAGATTTTATGCATGATTTTTGTCAGTTTTTATCTTTTTTGGACCTCCTTTCCTGTGTACCATGGAATTTTATTTTTGTACAGATGCAGATGTAATACGTGACTTGCAAGTTTGGTTTTTTTTTATAATTGTAGAAGTGTTATCTAGTTTTTTTAAACATACTGTTTGAGCACCAGGCCCTAGACGTCTTATATACATATAGTATTTACCTGCCCATGTTACCCAGAAGTGGACAGTGCAGTTCCTAGATGTTCAGCTCCCTGACTAGAACAGATTTTTAGTACAGTAAGCAAATATGAAGCATGATGTATTCAAGGGAAAATGTGTACTTAATTGTTCTAAAATACTTAAAATACTAAATGTCATTCCAAAGTAATTAAAAAAATGACAAATTACATTGACTGCTAAGAAGCAACATCCCAGTCAACCTGAGCCTTTATCTAAATTAAGTGTGCTTTATAATTTAATAACCTTTCACATCTAAGAATATAATTAAGATGCCAAAAAAAAAAAGGCAAAAAAACAACAAAAATCCCCAAACATTTTAAAGGGTAGGTGTCTTGTGTTGACAGTGACTGTTTTGTCATATAAAATAATTTGTTACCATAATGAAAATGTGATCTTGCAGTTATTTCCTGAAATTTACCAAGGTAACAAATGCACCTGGAAAAAGAAGACTATAGATTGCTGTAATATGTGTCGCAGACTCCCAGACAGAAAAGAATGCAGGTGCTTTTCCCATGTAAAAATAAGCTCTTAACATGGAGGAGTTGTTGTAGCCAATGTGGAAGAGTTCTGAAATGTCAAGGGCTAAAGTGATTTTAGAGAGACCGGAAGTTTGTTTCTACCAATCTATTATCTGATCTCTTCTGGCTAGCCAGAGGTAACTATCCATTTCAAAGGCTGGGTTTACTGTTTGGAGGTTTTATTTTCCATGAAACAATTCTGAATAATTTCTTTGATCATCAGCCTATCCCCGTGGTTCTTTCTTGGATTTAGTGTATTTGCTATGGGCCAGTGCAAGACAATCTTATGTTAGTAGTTTTCCTGCGCTAGGAATTTTATTTGCTAGCCATCTGCTGCATGACTTTACAGAAATTATGTATTTTTTTAGCTAGGGAGAAATGGGGTTAGACTTCTGGAATCTATCAAGATGTTTTTCAGATTATTTCCAAGTCTGTTGACACAGAAATGCACTAAAACTAATATAGACCAATCCTTTAGTGTTTCTTGTAACTCAGTCCTCTGGCATCAGACAATGGTTGGGCATTCTGCAGGGAGCAGGGAACTGAAGTGATTTGGTATTAGCATCAAATTTAGTATCTTCATGCCAAAAAGTGACTCCAAGCTCCTGTGAACCAATTAGGGTACAAATGATTATCATAAGACATAGGATAAGGAAATTTTTGAAAAAAAACCAAATATTTTTTCTTTTCCTAAGTGAGATCATAAACTCTGTCTTTTTCCTCTTATCCTCTTATCTTTTGATCATATAACAAGAGATCTGTTAACTGTTCATTCCTTCAAAGGAGTCCCTTGCAGCTTTTTCTCTTGCTGTTAAGGTTGATGCATTGCTCTATACTGTATTTATTTGTTTTCTTTTGAAAAAAAGAAGTTGAAACTTTTTTAAAACAGTCATAATATAGAGAAGCAGACAGCTTTTCTTTCTTTTTTTTCTCATTTATAAATGGTTGAGCCACTCAGCTGTGTCTAGACAGAACTTAGAAGGTGTTGATAATTATTTGTTTTATTATTTCTATATAAAATTTACTTAAAGGAAACAAGTAGACACTGCTAAAGTGATGCTCCTTTTAGATGAGTTGTTATACTAACACAAAACAAATTAGAGTTTTATGCTTATCTGCAGGCCGCCATAAGGAAAAACAATGAGGATAAGAGGAAGTGTATTGCATTATATGAAGCACTATTTGGATGGTTCTTAAATGCTCTGAAGCAGCATCGTCAGAAAACTGACAATAAGGTCTTTTGCATTTTGTTCAGGGGTTGATGTACCTTTCCAAAAAAGTTTTGGATTTTGGTGAACAATCTGAGACTCACTCCCGAAAACTGTGTGCAGATCAAGTGCATTTCTTTTCAGCTGTGCTGATGTGGAACCTTTGTTGGGATCAAAATTCCTACCTGTGAGAGGAAGCAAGTTACAGAAACCAACACTGATGGGTAGCCTTGAGGCTTGGGTGCAAGCCTGCTGTAGTTTAATTTTGCAGGAATGAGATAGTGCCTTTACCAGTCCTACCTTGTAGCCCTTCAGGGTTATGTCCTTTTGTCATATATTAATCAGAAGTAAAGGAGTTGGATGTTTCTGATATAGGTATGTCATCCCCATCCTCCCCAAGAAAGAAAGCAACTGTTAGATGTGGAAAAAAGTGGAATCAAAAAAACTTGGCAAAGAAAAGCTTGTTACATACAAGTTAAGTAATTAGTCTATATATTTTCTTTAATTAGTGTTCAACTGTTTGTTACTCTAGAAAGAAGTAAAATGATATTGGGGACTGATACAGAAAAAGAAAAATCAAGAAACCAAGTAGAGGGAAAAAAAAAAAACCAAGGAAATGTGTATGTGGGCTGCTGAGTGATGGACATATGAGGCAGGAATTATTGATGAGGAGTAGGAGAACTGAGAAACAGGCCACGTGTTAAAAGTCCCTAATATGTACCATACTAAGCACCATATGGAATATTGCACTAAATGGTAGCACTGATATCTAGTACAGAAAAAAAATCTGAGTTAACATAGTAGTGTTTTAGTGAAAAATTTTAAACTACATAATATTAGTTTAACACAAAAGGATCTCAAAAGTGGGTGTCAGGAGGTTGGTGCCAGACTCTAGTAGTGTCCAGAGACAGGGCAAGGAGCAGTGTCCATAAACTAAAGCACACAAAGTTTCAACATGAGTAAGAACTTTACATTGAGGGTGGCAGAGCACTGGAACAGGCTGCCCAGGGAGATTGTGGGGTTTCCCTCTCTGGAGGCATTCAACACCCACCCGAATGCATTCCTGTGTAACCTGCTGTAAGTGGCCCTGCCTTGGCAGGGGGTTGGACTAGATGATCTCCAGAGGTCCCTTCCGACCCTAACAATTCTGTGATTCTGTGATCTATTTACCCTACTGAAAGAAATAATAAAGGATAAGGGTAGGGTGGGCAAGAAATCCGTTTTCATAATTACTCATTGAACAGATATTTTATTTGTTGTGAAATTCATTTTGCTCTAGAGGGATAAAAATGCAGGAATATAGGAAAAGTGATTTTCAGTTTTTGTTGGTTTGGGTTGGTTTTAATAGTACCAAAATTTTAGACAAAGTATAATCCCACGATATGAATATATCCATCTTTTTTATGGGAAGTCTAGGTAAGACTCTTACATGTGTAACAGCACATTAAATTTTTCCAGTTACAAATGCTCTAGGTAGTTCCAGACTATTATGTTGTTGTGAAGAACAGCAATGTTTTCAATGAACTAGACTATTTTGTCAACAAGTCTGTTATGATAGCATAGGGAGCGAATTCTGGGCTAACATTTGATCTTAAAAAAGTGGATTTGTCTAATGCACTACTCATAAAAAAGGGCTTCTTTTTGATAATTTTTTAATTTGATTGGTGTTTAAAACCTTCTTAAGGTTTGCAAAGAGATGGTCTAAATTATGTTGAAGGAGTTACAACTTTTATAGCGTTTTTTTGTTCTTTCAGTAGCTTTAACACTTTTTTCCCCTTTAAAAAGGATTATTTATTTATTAAAAACAACAGCAACAAATTAAACCACACTTTTAAAAATCACTGATTAAAAACAGTCTGGCTGCAAAGGCGAAGTTTGTTTTTCCTTCATACAGAATAATATAAACTCTCAGGTGTTTATTCATTAATTGCAAATGTTCAGCAAGTAGAGAAATGACTCATGCTTCATCATCATCAAACCCAGAATTCAGAATTTTATTAACTTCAGCTCGCTCTGTCAGTGGGAGGATAGACTTTCACAATGTTATTACTGTAGCCTCTGTCTTTCTGCTCTGATCCTGGAGGGAAACATACTGTACAATTTCAAAAGAGAAACATGGAAAAAAATATTGATATCTCTGATATTAAAAATTAGATAAACTGTAGAAATACTGAGGGCTTATTTGTTAGTTTGGTCCCTCTCATTTTTAGCGTCAGCTAATGTTTCTGAGAAACCCTTTCTTGAAAAGGGTTTGATGTACATGGACCAGCAGTATGCTCTTCCCGCAAAGAAAGCTAGTGGTATCCTGGGCTGCATAAGGAGAAGTGTTGGCAGCAGATTGAGAGAGGTGATCCTTCTCCTCTAGTCAATACTGGTGAGGCCACACCTTGCAGTACTGGGTTCAGCACTGGGCTCCCCAGTACAAGAAACATGGACATACTGGAAAGAGTGCAGTGAAGGGTCACAAAGATGATGTGGGGACTGGAGGATCTCTCCTGTAAGGAAAAGATGGGTGCTGAGAATGTTAAACCTGCAGATGAGAAGGTTTTTTTTCATTGTATACTCATTATTAAGTATATTCTCTATATCTGAAGAGTTTAGAAAAGACAGGCTCTTTTCAGCAATGCAGAGTGACAGAATCAGAGGCAACTGTACAATTGTAGTGATACTAATTGTTGTAATTAAGTTACTACCCTTAGCCAATAAAATACTGACGTTCCTGTATTAGATAGCTTATTTGATGCAGAAACTGATCAAAGTTGTACAAATAAGAAATTGAAAAATATATCACAGAATAATCACAAGGCTGTTTAAATGTCATTGTAATAACTGTGTCTCCAAGTAGAACTTTACTAGAGAAGTGGACCTTTCACTTTTTAGTGTTACATTTTATAGAAGGTTCTACAACTTCAGACTTTACCTGTTTATGGTTATCAATTAAAAAGCTTGTAAATTACTTGGGGGGAGAGAGATTATAGTAAAAATTGAGTAGTTGTGGTTAATATTTTTATTTGTACTATTTATACATTGTTCTTAAATGCTTTTCTTCATTTGAAGGTAACTGAGCTGCACAATATCAAAAACATAACTAGATTGCCTCGAGAGACAAAGAAGCATGCAGTGGCAATTATCTTTCATGATGAGACGTCAAAGACATTTGCATGCGAGTCAGGTAAGCAATTGGTACCACATTTCTAGCTTGAAGAAATCAAGTTGCAGATCAAAGTTTTCCTCAGATGAATTAATTTAAAACACCAGATAGAAATATTTGGCGTAAGGAAATCTGTTGTAAATAAGAACTTCAGAGTTTGAGGTTTAGTTTTTGGGGGGTTGATAGGGTTGTTTTTTTGTTTTTTTTTAGTATACTTTGGGAGGTGTTGGGAGTGTTACAGAACTCTTTCTTCCATTACTTATCTTTGATTGCATGCAAATGGTCTAAAGACTGGAGATTTTCAACTGAATTTGTAAACCTGAGCAAAAAATACCTATGAGTTGTTATTAAGTCAATATGTGAAACATTCTTTTTTTTTTTTTTTTGGGGGGGGGGGGGGTTCATGAAGTTTTGCTATAGGCACTTACTAAGCTAATAATTATCATGCCCTTGCATATAAGAGAAAAATACCAGCTAAAACCTCAGGATATTGTAAAGCTGAATGTCAAGCAGTCTGTAGTTTGAACAGCTACAGGGCATACTGAATGAGTGCAGTTGAGAACAAGGCTTGGTCATCATGATATGTAATGACAGGTAGTTACATGTGACTCACTGGACACTGCACTATTAAACTGCACTTTTTTCTTACTGAAATCACAATTGTACGTGTGTCATGGGTTCAGCAGCAGCAGTCATTTTTAATTTTTTGTAGTTGCTGGTGCAGCACTGTGTTTTGGATTTTCGGCTTGGGAACAGTGCTGATAACACCAGTGTTTATAGTTATGGCTTAGAATGTTTAGGCTGGCTAAGGACTTTCTGAGCCTCCTGCTCTGCCAGGGAGGAGGAGAAGCTGGGAGGAAGCCAGGAGGAAGAAGAGACAGGACACCTGACCCAAACTGACCAAGGAGGTATTCCATACCACAGCACATCATTCCCAAGATGCAAGAAGGGAGAGCAGAGACCTGAAAGGGGGAGAGGAGGGGGGGGGCACCGTGTGGTCGAGCTGAATATATATAGTTGGTGAGCTGTTGTACTCTTCCTTGTATTTTCTCTTCTATTATTATTGGTGGTAGCAGTAGTGATTTGTGTTATACAATAGTTACTAAATTGTTCTTATATCAATCTGTGGGAGTTGCATTCTTTTGATTCTCCTTCCCATCGCCTGGGACTAGGAGAAGAAAGAGGGGAGAGTGAGTGAGCAGAACTGCGTGAGGGCCTTAAACCACGACAACATGTGTGTGTCCTAGGGATATTTTATCAGATGTTTATTACTTCTTTTAAAGAATGAGATTTTTTTTTTCTTATGATAAAGTTTCTGTTTGTTTAGTGACATATTTGAAACTGTGCATTTTTAAATGATACATTAATATTACCATATAAATATTGCATGGTGTACAGTCTAAGTCAAATGCAGAGAAACAAAATTCAAGAAATGTGGAGCAGGTAAGTTAAAAGTGAGTAAGATGATAAATTATGGGAGTTTTGTATCAAGAATTGCAAATATTCATATGTACATGAAAATACAGATTTGCAGAGATATGTTTGTTTATTAATTTAAATTTAAAAGCACAGAAATTTCTAGCTTTTTAGGATCAGTTTAACAGCTTATTAGGTAAATAGCTCACATTAAAGATTTTAATTTCTAACTAGTAGAATTAGTAATGACTCTGTAATAAGTCAAATAAAGCCATTTAAATAGCATTTCAACAGTACTGAAATCGGTGCTAGGGAAACTTTTCCATTTGCCCACATATGCATTCCCCTTGATCTCTAATAAGAAGATGTTATTCCTTCCCTGGAATTACTATGTTGCAGGCATATTTGAAAAGAGTGACAGCAAATCCCAACATCAGGGTTCTTTCACTAAAGGGCAAGCCTAAGAAAGCTCAGCATGTCTGGGCCACTCATCCTTTCTTACTGTAGCAAATGCGATACAACTTCTTAACCCTGAGCCCAGTTGTGTGCACAAGACCTTAAGGTGCTAACAAGATGACAGTATGAGATGCCTTGCCTTAAGGCTATGTTCTGTGCAAAGCTGTTTTGAGTCAATGAAGCCTTGGTAAAGTGATGAGCCAGTGGAGAGCTCATGTGCTTGTTCAGCTGGAGAAGAAACAACTTCTGCTCCTTACAGCTACCTGATCTGAGAATACAGAGAAGATGGAGCTATAAAAGTGTGAGATATCTTGCTCTTTCTGAAAAGACAACAAATCCTAGCTGTGGGTATAGTGGAGTTTTGATCAGTTTGCCTTTGTCTAGGCCTTCAGTCTATCTAAACTCTAAACTGCGTCATCTCCATCAGATGAGATAGATGTACTGCTTTGTTTCATTAAGATCTGACTCTCTTAGACTCCAAATCTTTTTTGTGTTCTGAACTATGAAGACACGGTCTAAAAAAAAACTTCTTTTGCAACTCATTTCCACAACTGAGTTCTGTCTTCCCACATGGAGCTATTACCATTTTTACTGCCGCTGAAATGTGCCAAGTACTTTGCTTTCTTATTTGAAACTTCAGTAAGTTTAAGGAATATTCAGAGAGCTGCTTGTTATTTAAAAATAGTTTGTTCTCAAATCTAAAGGAAAAGAAAATAAAAATCTTATTGGCATTGGTTTCTATGGGACAATACCTGGATTTTAACAGCCTTATGGTGTACACACAATGAGGTTTATTTTGGCAAATGAGGCCACTTCTTTGATTAACACAGTAATACCTTTACTCTCTGTCGTAGTTTGAGGCCCCTCAAACAGTTCTGCGCACCACCCCCCCCCCCTTTCTTCCCCAGTCCCGGGGAAATGAGAAGGAGAATCAAAAGAATGCAACTCCCACAGGTTGAGAT
>JASSUY010037445.1:0-56306 GCA_032466535.1 Forpus xanthops
GACTCAGAAAGTCCTTGGTCAGACCAAACATTACTGAGCAGCAACTGAAAACATCGGTGTTATCAGTGCTGTTCCCACGCTGAAAGTCAAAACCACAGCACTGCACCAGCTACTAAGAAGGAGAAAAATTACTGTCACTGCTGAACCCAGGACAGCTGTCAAATTGTATTAGCCTCAATTATCCATTTTTGGTCAGGATGCTAAATAATTCCTCTGTAATTGCAGCCTTGGTCTATTTTCAGCATCTCAAATGAGAATTGATTTCAGAAGTGATAAAGGAGATATAGAGTAATAAAATGCTATTTAATTACTATAAAAAATATAAATTTAACTATGTAGTAAGATGCATATGGCAATGCCAAAGCAGTGCTATAATAAAGAGATAGTTAGTGCCACAATTACCCATCTAACTTGTAGCTTGACTCTCATTAAAAGAAGAATATTTCCTACAGCTCGAGCTGCTGAAGTCATATGCTTTGATGAAAAATTTTTGCTAATATTGAAACAAATAAGTACACAGACATCAAGTTTCTGAAACTTCACAAATTTGGGAAGGTAAACACCAGAACAGGAAAGTAATTAGAAAATTCCATAGATACGTATGTGCGTTTACATATGTATTATATTTATTTTCTTCACATTCATCAGGATATATGTGTGGACATGCATGAAGGTACCTACCCTTTTCCACAAGCCCACTAAAATCCATGACTTGCAATCTTTATTTCTAGGGTACCTCAGACAATCTTTTGGGATGCTGCAATTTTGAGTGTGTCCAATCCCAACCCACCTCTTCTCATCCAGCTGTCACATGGCATGGCCATGTGGGTACCATAGGGCAGCAGCACCTCAAGGCCAACCTCGTGCCATTGGGAGAGAAAGAAACGTGTTTTGCTATTGTCACGTAATTATTTATGCTGCTTGGCGAGGGTGTTTGCTTTCAGACCTACCATTGCACTGTTACAAAGTGTAAATCCACATGCTCAAACCTGCATGGCTTATGGCAGTATTTCATATTTGGAGAGCAGACTGCACAGAGGACACCTGCAAATAAAGCCCTCCTGGTAACAGTTGATGATGCTATTAACAAATAACATCTCTTAATAATAAGGTAATATTTATGGAATGCTTAGCCAGATTCAGACCTGAAGGGTGCATATGCACACACAGCACACCAAGACAGAAAATCTTTACTAGAGGACAGTGGTTTTGCAGATGTTTTCACAAAACATTAAGCTATTAAATTTAAAATACAGTTATGTATTAAAATAAATCAGTAACTCTACATACTTTCAAGTATTTAACTGTACATCTCAGAAATTAACCCTCAAGGATAAGGATGGAGTCAAACTCTCCGGGGACTGATACCTGCCACATCCCTACCAGCATTACTTTCACATGCCCCCAGTCACAGCATCCTCAGCCACTTGTGTCATCTCCCAGGAACTCAGCCTCCTCTACCAAATCTGTCCAGTCCACAAGCACTGTCAACTCCTTATGTCCAACTCATGCTACATTGCAGGCCTTCTGGCACAAAAGACACAGCTATAACAGGGTCTTAAAGTTGGTATTGTCCTAATTGCTATCACTATCACAAAAATAAGTCTAAATGAACAAGAACAAACGAACACATAAATGAATAAAAAAAATCCCACTGCAGAATGGGGAAAAAAACTAAATTCAGAGTAGAGAAACTTAAGAGACATGAGGATGGATATTTAAAAACAATCCCTCTCAGGACAAAGCCATTGACTAGTCCATTACAAAGCCATCCTTCTTCCTTACCTTTGCCCAACTGCTGTTGCTTTTAATAACTCTCCAAATGCATTTAATTATAGCGATAAACAAAGACCTTTCTTGAATTTCTGATACCTCATTAATTCTGTTATGACTAGTTATTATAATGCCAAATCAGAGCAACAGCCACTGCACCTACCTGCAACGTGGCTGATAAAAACTCACTATTTACAAGTACATGCACACCAAAATGCCACACAGGCAGTATGTTCTGGTAGGAGAAAAACCTGGGTGGAATAAACCCCTCCTTTCACAGCTCTAAGTCTGCCCCATTTCCTGCTGTGCAAATCCCAATGAAGATGTGGGATGCACATCTCTAGCTAAATGTGCCTTATCTAATGCATAGTATTAGGTTCTGCTGTGCCACCTTGTGTTACATCACATCAAGTTTCATATAAAACAACACTGTGTGGGTTTGAGTTGCTCCACTTATACCACTTCACGTTTAATATCAAAACATAAGGGGGTAAAAAAGCGCCAACTTTAGAAATATCAGGCTAGGGAGGAAAAAAACAAAGCCTTTGGGAAGAATTTCAGAGCTCTCATCTTTCATTAGCTAAGCAACCTCCTGTTTTGTGCTCCTCAGCCTACTGCTTTCTGTGAGACAAAGTGGTTCATGCAATAAAACATCCTGATGGGAAGATTCCAGCCATTTTTTTCTTCCACTACTCAGCAAATGCTTTAGTTTTTCTTGCTGATGTTCAAGCAGATCTAGATTCTCTGTCACAGAAAGGCAGCTATGTGTAATGTACACAGCACCCCTATTGTGCTGTCAGCATGTGAGATAATGCAAAACAGATATCACTTTGGTATCCCCAATACATTAATTCTTTACCTCCTTAATCACAGTACAGATTTCCTCCTGGCCTTAAAGTATGTGCTGTGAAATACCCCACAACTTTAGGAAATTATCTCACCCCTTGAAATCAATGCAAAATACATAACAAAATGCCAACTTGTGAATCAACAACTGTTCTATCCAGTGCTACCCTTCTGAGAGACTCTGGAGCTCACATGACATATATCTGGGGCACAAAAGTTACAGCATAGATAGGCCATGCCGCCACAAAAATGCAGGGTGATTGATGTTAAATTAATGCTGATCCCAAAAGCAGCTTTCATAGGCGTCCCTTCATTTGCTTACTCATTTTTAGAAGAGAATCAGTGCAAATGGAGTTAATGAAGGGTAGCTGGGAAGAAAACACCTGTGCCTCAAATAAGTAATAGATTAGTGTTAGCACTTCGCATCTATCACACCAGCAAGAGCTGGGAAGTCTGCAGGTAATTAAAATATCCCTGTACCAGAGATGCCCATTCTCCTTTATTGTCAGCATTATAATATTATAAAGCTATTGGTTTTGGAATCAGGTGCTCATATGATAATGTGCTTTGTTTGGAGTTTCTTAGTCTCCCATGGTTAAGAAAAGGCAATTAGATATGACTAGTAGAGGCTTGAAATAAAAAGACAGAAAAAACTCTGATTTGGTATTTTTATATCTGGAATTTGGGGAGCTTAATGTAGGATTTTTAAGCACTTGGGCTTTGTGAGGTTGATATTTGAATTCATTGCTTACTGTTTCAACTGGACGCATTGCATTGTGAAGCTCCAGCACAACCTGGTAAGGCTAATTCATTAGCTGCTGCAAATTCACTATTTGTATGAGCATTAGTAATGCACATCAAACTATTTGGTGTCTGAGCAAGCTACCTACAATGACCCTGTGAGGCTGCAGGCATTTGTAGGCATGCAAAACCTTGGTGAAACCCTGCTGCCTCCTGGAGTCTAATGGGAGCCTTGCCATGGATGTCAGCAGCACCAAAATTCCTCCCTTTGTGTCTTGGTAAGCAGTTATCCCAAAACCTCGCAAATTCAAATCAACAACAAACAACTAATGTCACTAAGATTAACACCTGTAAAGCACTTTGAAGGAGAAAAACACTGTGTAATCCCCAAATATTCCATTATTTATAAGACGACCTGATTTTAAATGTTAAGTTCGGCTTATTTTTATCACAAAGAGCAAACAAGTTCCTGCTAGCTTGCTTTACAGAACCAATTACTAGTGATCAGTGTATGGTGCTGCATAACAATACACGGCGCTGTCCCAAAAAGGTATATCTAACACTCTGGAGCTATTTAAAGGAAAATTAACTTGTGCAGTAGACTGAAATGCATGCAGATAAGCAATTCTAATACAGGGTGCGAGCTTCAAACTGCCTATTAAAAATACCAACACGTGTAACATTTCCTTTATTTCATCTTTTCCTGACTTCAACTGAGTTTTGTATCTGCTCCTTGATACACTAGTCCCTAATCAGAATAAGGCTGTAAGAGAATAGTAAATGTGACATAGAATCATAGAATAGTTAGGGTTGGAAAGGACCTTAAGATCATTTGGTTCCAATCCCCCTGCTACGTCAAACTTGCTTTAAAGTCTCATCAGTTTTTTTTGGCCCTGCCAGAATATAATTCAACTTAATAGAGAGAATAACAGTTACTTAGTGGTGGTTGGTGAAAATAAAAGGTGCAGCTATTCCCAACTGTTTCCCGCTGGACCTGCTCCTTCCCTGCACACAAGTCATAAGATTTAGCTCTATATTTATGTTAGGATTGTCTATTTCCAGAAAATGGAAACACAACATAGCAAAATCCTTTCAAAACATTCAATTTCTCATGCAGTTTGTAAGCCAACTTACAAACTTCACTGACCCGATTCCCTTCTTCCCAGGCAAATCTCTCTGAAGGAAAGAGTAACAAAAATAATTAAGAGTAAGCAATAGGAAACAGATTTTTAAATGCTGAACGAGATCCCAAATTTAATCAGGAAATCCATAACTCTGGAATCACAAAGTAATAATCCTGGAACACAAAGTAATGAACTTGAAAAATAAATCTTGGCATTAGAAATTGAACACGTATTTCTTCCAGCATACTATGACTCTGTTTAAATATAATTTATTAACTAGTGAGGGGTGCCTATGGGCTATCAAAATATTCCCCCAGCTGTTGTTTCTGGATGGCACTATTTGGACCATAATACCAGACATTTTTCAGTGTACAGCTCAAAATAACCTATACTGAGTGAGAAACTGCTGAGAGATTCAATGAACAAGTTTGATGGGAGGTCCCTGAGTAGAAGGGAGCTTTGGTAGCTGGCAGTAGTTGATAGAAGGTAAGGCAAGGAAAAAAGAAGTGACTTAAAATGGGATTTTCAAATAATGTAGAGGTCAGTTGAGCGCATCAGATGGCAGAAAGCAACTAGATCTGCTCTACATGAGGGAAGAAGCTGCCACGATGTGGTAGCCTGGGAAGAGAGGAAGAAAACCAGCCACAGAGGTGGCATGATGATTGGGACCAGCAGCACTGGGCTTAATGGGACAAGGTTCAGAGGCTTCCTACAGATCCAAACATGGGACAAAGACCTCAGTCTAATGCTCTGCTCCCTTTGTATTAGGAACTGAAAACACTGTTGGAAGTCATGAATTTTTCTTCTCTTTCTAGAAGTTTTGGCAAAGGCAAACGTGCTCTGTGGTAACGGTCAGATGATTCCCAGGTTGTGATTTTTGTCCTAAATGCAGTTTGGACTCACTTTTTCTCTAATTCAGCAGCTGCTGAGACAGTTCAAAATCTTCTGGCAGCTAGATGCTTGAATGGCATGACTTTCAACTCGCTCTTCACTGCAAGCCTAAAGGGCAAACAGGAGAGAGTGGCTTGTTCAAAAGAATTCAATCTGCACTGAATAGCTGAGTGCAGCTCTAATTACCATGGGTTTACATCATTAGGGATAGTAACTGAAAAGCAGCTCTAATTCCCAAACTCTGAGATACTACCTTCTTTTCTTTTTTTCTGACTCTTACTACTAAACGATCCATTTCCACCACTTCTGGTAAGGAACAGAAGACTTCAATTCCATAGGGGAAGAGTATCTCAATAAACAAGTAGAAATACAGTATTTTTTGCTTATAAAATTCAGACTAGTAGATGTTGTGGTGGGGCAGCAAAGTGAGGAGAGGTCCTATGAAACCTGCAGCAGTAACAGATGTCACTCAGCTCAGACAATGCCCAACACCACTGCTCATTTTTGCCTGAGCATTGTATTTTTACACTCCGTATCACAAAAAGCAATCTGACATCAGTTATACTGTTATATGCTTGCAATTATAAATTGTTACGATATATTGTTTGTAAAATTTTCCCACTGTGTCTAAAAGATCTTGTAGCTCTCTCTACCACGGCTGGGGGAGCCTGAAGCTGCAGCAAGCAGGCTAAAGGAAAGGATACAAAACTTTATATTGCTATGTGCTGTTTCCATGGCATGGACACGAGAGAGAGAGAGAGAGAGAGAGAAGAAAGATGTCCTCTTATTTTAGGCTACAGAAAGAGCTTTCTAGTCCAGGGTAGTTGATTCTAGCATGCACTTTCACCACAAGGAATTAACTCCTCTGTATAGGAAGTGTTGGAGGTTCCATACCAAAAGCATCACCAGAACAGCAAAGGAAGGACCATCTAGCTACGGAGACATGATAGGTTTATTGCTTTAGGGCTTTGTAATTTTGTTCCAAATGCTGCAAATCTTTCTCACAGTTACATATAACAGAAAGACCTTAAGTCCACTGAGTCAAGAACCAAATGAGCAGGGCTATTGGCACAGACCTCTCCCTACTTCCACTTTACTGCTCCCCGCAAACACCTTCTGCTCAATTGAACCATGAGCAGGGAATTTATTATGGACTTTACATAAGGTAATACTCAGGCACCCATTGATGGGCATTCAGACAGGTAGATGTTGCCTTGGTTCTTCTTCCCATAAAATACATTTAGTTTTAAAACTCTAACACATTTTATCATATATTTTTCAGAAGATGGACTTCCATTCCCCAGTTTAATGTGAATTTGGCACTAGGGAAGCTGTTAGAAACTCCACTGATTCGCATATGACACGAGTGACATTTCACCTGCATGCTTTTACTTTGATCTGGAGCAAAGTGGGAACACATCTTTAAGGGGATTACGTAGATCAGGCTCAAGGTTTATGCTATTTTCAACCTTCCACTGAATAACGACACTGTGAAAGCTCTGAAGGGAAACTGTCCATTCAAACCTGCATGAAAACTGTTCAGCTTAATTCCTGGAGCCGAACACAAACTTATCACAGCGGTTTAGGGTGACCTGAAGACTGATCTAAACATGAAAAAAAGGAAAAAAATATAATCCCTTTAATCTGAGGTAACTCACAATATACATCAATAAGACACATAAACATTCTCACTGAAACGAATGTGAGCTCTTATCACGTTGACTACAAAACATACAGCACAGTAGTTTTGCAGAATAACTTGTTCTGAAACAGCCTCTGTCCCAGCATAAACCCAGTTCCCGGAATAAAAGTCCCGTGGGAAGCAGGGAAATTATTCTGACACAATGTTACTTTTATTACCAATAGAATCTGCACAGAATAAAGAAGTATCTGAGGATTGCTTACTTCAGTCGATTACTGTGAATAGACAAGACCTCAATGACAAATGGATTTCAAGTGGCAAATATTATTACCTTCTTTTGTAGCTTTGAGTTTGTTTTTTTATTGAGATAAGTACGTACTTGGTAGGTACAAGGTTAAAATAACCTTTTCAGCTACAAATAATCAAAATAAAGGCATGCCTTTCATGGCCTTATTAATTCTTTATTATAGCTGAAAAGTGTAATCACATTGTGTAGCGCAGCAACAACAACATAATCTTCATTCTGCATTTTGCAACCACTAGCACTGGTTTACTTTCCAGGACAACACCCCTTGAATGGTCCTTCTGGGTTATGAAGCATTTCCTCTGCAGTTGCAAGCACCATGGTATATTGCTGTCAAACATGCTGAGATTCACCTTCAGACAGAAAAGTCCTTTTTCCCCCTGCAGTTTAACTTAAGAGACCCTAATGGGTTGGCACTTACTTCTTATGTCCAGTTTAAATTACTCACAATTAAACAACCCAGTTTTTCTTCAGCCAACTCTAAAGACAGTATCTTCTACCTCTCCTACCTAATATTACAGACAATAATTTTGTCTCCTCTGTCCCTTCATTTTGCTAAGCAAAAGCAGCTTTTCTGATCTGCTCATGCATGCAACCCTATTAGCTCCTCTGCACCCTGCCTCTGCTCAGTTTATTCTTTCTGAACCCCTCAAGTGCTGAAGTCCAAGCCATCATTAACACTCAGGGAGTTTTATCCAGCATTAAGTATAGGTGAAACAGGAAAACAATAGCAATAAGAGAATTAAGCCCTACAAGAGGAAGCGGGAAAAAAAATATATTAGAACACAGGTATGGCAAGTTTTCTATGGAGCCTCTGGAACACAAAATCTCAGTGATCGGACACTGTCCTTCTCTTAATGTATTTATCCCCTGTCCCAGTCTTGTGCAAGTCCTGCAGATGGCTTTCAGATGATATGTGAGCAGCCAAGCACATGGAGGGGGCACTTCAGCTTCATCCTTCCTGAAATCATCCTTCCGCTCCTCACTCAAAGGCAAAGGCAGGATTTGCTGGCCCCCATAAGCCAGCACTTCAGCTAAATCCACTGTGCAGTAAATATTTTACTGGCTGCTCTCAGCAACTGTGGGTTTGCTTTTAGCAATTAAACCCCGTTGTTGGGAGTGCACCAGCAGCTTGAAGCAGGCAGAGCTTTTCCTCTGTATTACACATCTCTTTCTGATACTTTTTCTGCCTGATTAGTAATCACTTCTGACAAATCCTTTCAACGGCTCTGAACACCAGCCTTAGCGTTGTGGGGATGCTTCATGCAAAGCCTGACTGAATGCAAATATCAGGCTAATGTGAGGATGCTTGACAGCATTTGAGCATTTTCTTCACTGGACACCAGAGGGAGGAGGAGGAAAGGACAACTGACAGGGAAGCTAAAGAAGAGCCACTCCAAGAGGCCTGAAGGAGCTTATCAGACACTGGAGCCAAATGTATTTTTATAATTGGACCAAAATAAATAGCGGCACCTTGTCTGGGGATGGTATTTCTGACAGGACACTTGGCAGGAGCTACACAAGGTAAAGTAACTGGAGAAGGGAGCTGAGTACAGCAGCACTGAGTGCTGGGTGCATTTTAGTCAGCTCCATCTCCCAAGCTTTAAACAAACCTAACTGCTCTTGGCTGTGGGGCAACTGCTGTGTGTTTCCTGTGGCTTCTGTGACACAACCTGAGTGCCTTTTGGTCCAGCTTTCATCTGGGTGCGAAGAAAAACATGTTTCAATGATGCAGGGCCACCACGGTTCCTGCATCCTGCACCACAAGAGCGTGAAATTTGGAACTGCAAGTGCTCTGTGCTGAGACAGGAATGTCAAGACCTTGAAGGAGGGAGGGAGGCAGTTTAAGGAGATTGATACGGTATCTACCCAGGAAGGTGACAGCAAATGCTCAACATGTGGTATCTTGATTAAATTTAATAAAAAAGAAGAAAAGAGAGCGAGAGGGATTCGGCAAGATAACCAGGGAACTATTTACTATCTTATTAAAACTATGCTTTTATTTCCTCATCAAATCTTTTCATTACACCTTCAAGGCATAAAGAGGATTATTAAATGTCAGCCACAATTCAAATAATTAATGTATGGTGTTACCAGATATATATGCGCTCTCCAGGAGGATTAATAATAGCTGCTATTTTTCTTCCAACCATATTTTCTCCATAATACATATATTAATCATGAGAACGCTGTGCATTTTTTAAACCTCTCCAGTACTGAAAGTCTTTCAGGAACTCACACTTTGAAAATTGGAAAATTCTTAATATATTCTGTTCTCTACTTTTTCATTTACTACTAAATTACAAAAACACAGTAAGCACTTGGAAAGGAAGAAGTAAAAGAAAGGCAGTGCTTTCTCCAGAGCTGCTAATTGCAGAATCAATGTCCTCAATTCCTTGAAACAGGTCCTTAAAAACAACTTGTAAATCCAGGAAGCAACTCATCCCTCATTAAAGCAGACTGGCTTTTGTTGCTAACTTACTACACTCAAAATAGTTAAGGCATCTGAAAAGTACTTTTTACATCAAACACTCCTCCCAGGGCCGGCTGGGGATTGTGTTCAGCACCCACTTGTCAGCTTGTCTGCCTCTGTGCTAGTCCCTGCAAGGTGCTGAGCACCACTGTGCACATAAAAATCACTGCATGAGCCATTAAAATCACTGCTGGGGCCTTGCCCCTCAGACTCCTGCTGTCAGTGCCAGAGCCAAGAGATGAAGAGCTGACCCCTCTGCTCTTGGGCTTTGCACTCAACATCTGACCTGGACCTTCCCTGCTAGCTCGACATGAACTCTTCCAGTAATTTTAGCCCACAGACTAAGTGTGATAAGTGAGGTGGGGTGTGTTACTGCAGATCACCTTACACTTACTATGTGCAGGGAAAGAGGTCCTGTGGAAGGGCTGACCCCACTGACAGGTTAGCCACCATCCATGCTCTCATGTGGGCTGTAGACATGCTGCTTAGAGTATGTTTTTTGTACGTGCTGGTTGCCTTCCAGCCATACAGTCAAAAATGAGCTCAGCTCCCCACTGCACAGCAAATAAGCATGTCCAGAAGTAACATTTAATTTGTTTACAACTTAGAGAAGTTTGAATTTTCTCCTTCACTCCCAGCTGTACCCCAGGTGTAACCCTTCCACAGTGAAGAGTCACTGGAGAGGTGACTTTGAACACTGCAAAGTACAAAACGTATTACCGGCCTTTTCCATCTCCAAACCAGCTCAAGAAATGTACAATTCCATTCAAAATAATTTTTTATGAACATGAGATGAGGGTTTGCTATGTATGTAAAGGTGTAACCACACGTAGAGCCATACCACCCTTCCGTGCGTTACCAGAATGCACAAATGTACGCTCATTCTGGTAATGTTAGTGCATTACCAGAATGCAGAATGCATGAATGTGCATTACCATGCACATTCCCCCAGTTCAGCATCAGCAATAATTGTAACCATCTATGTGACGTGACAACTGCCAGCTTTGGGCAGTTCCTACACCTCAGGACATAATGCATTTCTACAGAGAAGCTTAGGAGAGCAGGTCATCAATAGCATGCATTTCATTTTTAAACGTCAAGAAGAACTATTACAAAGCAGTTCTGAAGTCTTACCTCCTCGCTGCACCAGCAACGTGACTTCGCTTCCCTTAGGACATTCAATCAGCATATCCACCACCTGGTTGTGAGTGAGGCTCTGCACATTCTTCTTGTTGACTTCGACTATAAGGTCACCCTCCTTTAGGCCACGGCACCTCGGGCTGTCCACAATTTGTTTCACTCTTTGGCCACCCCCACCAGGACTGTCTGCTATAGTAAACCCAAAGCCCATAGGCCCTTTCACTATATGCACTGTTATGAGTTCAGGCTGTGTTGCTATCGAAGACGCCAAAGAGACTGTGTCATTGGGGTAACCATGGGGTCCATTGGAGGAGACCTCAGCTGGGCTGCTGGGTCTCGCTTCCTTTGTGCCATTTACTTTCCCTGTTTTACTACTGTGGCTTGCTGGGGAGTCATAATTCTCCTGCCCGTTCACAATGATTGGCTCTTTGTCCAAAATTGCCACAGATGTAACCAGGCTTGTGTTGGGATCATCGGGATCGAAGGGCAGGGGGTAGCCTCGGCACAGTTCGAGATCCACACTGGCACCAATGGGGATGGACTGGAAGATCTTCACCACTTGAGCATGAGTGTGCCCCAGCACACAAGTATCGTTCACGCTGACTATGACGTCCCCTGCAGAGGACAAAGACATATACCAAACACATATGTTTTGTGCATCCTAGGAATGTAGGACTAGAGCCCATGAGCTGATCCACAGTACCCACAGGCAAATAGCAGCATTTAGGTATCTTTGCAAGGAAAGGGAGTGGTGATACTTGGGCAAGTAAGAATCCTCTGTACACAATGGATTCACTGCATAAAGCCTTTTATGTACATAAATGTTTATGAAAGTGAAGATGAAATTGGCTCATGCAAAAAATTAATACATTGAAATAAGGGTACATGGCCCATTTAACAACCATTTCAAAGTCCGGCTCTCTCTGTTATACTGTGCTACACTGACATGTGATAGAAACAAAACTGAGACACATGAGAGCTATAACAGATGGCTCTCAAATACCAACTGCTCAAATATAGTGCCATGTGTCATGTCTCAGACATACTTCAGCCTGAGATTAAGGTATTGATTAAGTTATGATTTACTTTTTAACACTGGGGCTGCAACACATGCATGTTTAATGCAGCCACTGCCACAGTGTGGAGCAGTAACTTGAAGCCTATGTGGGACCCCACAACTGATGGCTCCTCTCTGCAACCCAACATGGGGAGAGCAGGACCTGGGAGAGCTCCAGCTGGATATTTTGACACCTGAGACGAAATTCCAGCACATGAAGTGCCTTGCTATAAGATTCTGAACATGTCCCTTGAGGTATCTCCCTCTCCTGCTTGCAGATGGGACAGCTGAATCCTTTCCCTCCAAAAAAGACAAGGACCACAGTCACTTATGAACTGCACACAAAACCAGCTATAAAAACATAAAGCAAAGTGGTGGTGTCAATTCTGATTTAAAGCACTGGTACCTGTTTCCATTTTGCCATCCAGCGCTGCGGGGCCATCAAGTACCAAACTTTTGATTTGGAGAAATTCATCCGGCTCATCCCCTCCAACGACGGTGAAGCCAAAACCCCTGCTGCTTTTCCTTAGCTTGGTGTGAATGAACTTCCCTTTCAACTCGGAGGGGTTCCGTGTAAAAAAAGGTTTTCCTGCGTAGGAAGTTTGGAAAATCTATAAACAGGCATGCAGTAGTGTTTGATCTGGTTTTCCTCTGCCCCTTCGTGTTCGAACAAGTGCATTGACAAACACAGCGATGTGCTGGGATGGGACTGCACTTCAGCATTCTCTCAGCTCATCACACTGCACCCATTTCCTTGGATCCAATCACACAGTAAATGAAGTGAGCAAAAACCCCTCTGTAACTGGCACTTTGTTAGCTGTGGCTGTGCACACCAAAGCTACAAAGGAGAAAACATGCTGCTTTAAAGGATGGAATACATTAAAGCTGGCAACGCTGGCTTAGATATGTGTCTTATCTCTGTCCTGAAGTGGTTATATCCATCTCGGGAATGATGGGACAGGCACAGCACAAATGCCTCCTACAGGAGTCTGCAGCAAGAGTTTGTGCAGATAGGAGTATCATTGTATTCTTACCACTCATCTGTCTCCCAGCCCACCAAGCAGAAAGCAATTTCTGAGCTCTGGCAAGACATTCCATAACCCTTTGGCATAACCCCCCTCACCACTATCACCCTGTGACCTGCTCCCATGAAAAAGGGGAAGACGTTGATGTACTTCTTCAGACACTGAAGTCTTTCCTCTTTCCTTTCTGCTCCTTGCCGGTTGTGGATGAAACACTGATGTTGTGAAGTATATACGGATCAAAGAGTGGACTGGGACCACAGCAGCTACGCTGGAGTGCTGTCAGTGTTCTCTGGGAGCACAAGTAAGAGGGAATGAGGTGCTCCAAAGACAAAAGTGTGCCCTTGCAAAGCATGTCGCACAGGCTCAGAAAATTAATCCTGGTTGCTGTACTTCACAGCGCCAACACTATAAACGTCTTTGCACTTTTAATTGTTAATGCTTAGAGGGGAAAAGACTGTGCCACTAAGCCCTCTGGTGACAGCTCCAGGATCAGCAGTGTGCATCTCAAAAGCCACGGCAGCATTGCCATGGGCCTCTGTTCATACAGGAAAGCTTGAGGGAGAGTGACGGGATTTGAGACTGTAAGCCTGGGACTGAGGGAAAAAAGAAGTATTTTTGAAGATTATTCATGAGGGGGCAGAGTGAGGACTTGCAGCCTTCTGCCTTTGAAAGGCAGCACAGGAACACGGTAATCCTGCACATCATGGGCAGATCTTGCCTATCAAAATGCAACCCAACATCTCCAGTAACAAGCGCACCTGAGAGGCATCATGCAGTGGGGCTTGGTTCTGATTTCTGGTTCAAAAGGCAAATGGAACAAGCACAGTTTGCTGGTGTCTGCCTACAAACACAGGGTGAACTAGCCCTTGGGAGGGGATCATGTTTTAAATGAGCATCTCTACAAAATCCCAGAGAGCAGGGGCACAAGGAGGGGAACTCATGTCCACATCCCCACCAGCAGTGCCATCAGTAGGAGAGGCTGAAACCCCTGGGCATAGAGCAGGGGGACATGGAAGGTGGAAATAGCTGCTGCAAATGTGGAGTGAGAGAAAAAGGGAGCAGCACTGAGAAAGGAAGGAATGAAAGAGAGCAGGAGTCATCAGTGGGTACCAGGACATGTCACTCAGAGTGGTGCTGGGACAGGCTAATGCTGTCCTGCAATGCTGCTGCACCATTTCAGTGCCTGTCAGTTGGGAGTGGGTGGAGAGCAGACTGATTCTTCTAACATCAACCCCTGCATGACAGCTCCCTTGCACTGCCATGCAGAGATGCTTTGGCAGCCCTTGCTTCAGACTGGCAGCGTAAAAGCCAGAGGTGGCATTCACAGATGCCTCCATAAGGAAGACCAGTGTCTGTCTAGGACCACAGCATCCCTGCTGAGCTCACCTTTGAAGACCATGGCTGACCTGCAGAGCATGGGGGTATTTTCCAGCTCCAAGGGACAACCTCCCCATGGCAGTTCCAAGCTCTGACAGGATGTTATCCCCCACTCAGGCTCCCCCTCTCTTGCTTTCCCCAGCCACTGGTTCCTGTCTACCAGGGCAATGGCATTCACTTGCTATGCAGTTTAGATGTAGACAAAGGTGAAGCCAACTTACAACCACATGTAACCAATGAGTACTTGTATTGCAACAGGTACAAGTGAAATTGTGCCCTTGCTGGCAATGTTTCAGCTCATGCTGCAAATTCGGGGTGATTCATGTCCTGTCAGGTAAGTTATTTAAGACAAGCAACTGGTATGTGAGCCGCTGGCTATACCCAGACCACTGAAGCTAATAAATAAGGCTGTACTAGCCCAAAGTACTTGTACACACGTACAACTTCAAAGCAGGTCTACAGTATTTGCCCTGGCATGTGACACCAGTCATAGAAATATTTCTTTTGCTGGTGGCTGAGGGAATTTCATTCCAAAGAAAAAAACCTTGTTGCACTTCTACAATTGGTTTAAATCGGCTGAAGAAGCCTGTTACCTTGCACTGGTGCTTCCCGAACTGCCTCTTGGTTGTTTGAAATATGGTTTGGAGCAGCGGGTGCTGGGAGAGATGGACACTCCTCTGTCCATTCTAGAGAGGGCAGAGAGGGAAATGTTACTTGTTTCATGACAGCACTACGAACTCCTGCGCGTACACACACTGGGAGTGTGGGCTTCAAGCAGAGGAGGTGTGAGAAGCATGATAAGAAAGGAAACAGAGTCACAGACAGAGGTAGTAAGATGAATGGGATGTCTAAAAGCCACTTCTGAAGGAGTCTCTATGTCCAGGTCAACTGATCCATCTGCTGGGACACCCTATCGCACACTCAAACTTGGGGCATGATTTGCTTCTAAGTTGTCTTGACTTTATATGAAATCTATTCTTCATGGCATTCACAGCATCTAAGGGCCGATGCTGTGCAAAATGGTGTTGCAAGTGGAATATTGAAGCCTTCATTATTTTCCCCTTGGAAACTGTTGTTAAATAACTTGTTGTGAAAGCTACGAAGGTACCAAAACAAACCAAAATGCCACAAGCCCCTCACTGCTGTTGGGCTGCATTTGAATAAAATAAAATAAAATAAACAATTAAAAAAAAGATTAAAATGGAGCAAAAAAAGTGTTTTAAAACAATGAAATTAATTCAGATTTAGAGCTTGAGCTCATTCAAATGTCTTGTGTTAAGAAGTCTCTCATGCAGAGGGATTTCTCTAGTGTACACGTAAATGCCCACTCCTCATCCCTTTCCAAAAATAAAGGACAAGAAAAAAAATATGCCCCTTAACAGGGGTAAAAGCTGCTCAGTTTAAGTGGTTCAGATTTTCTCCTTTGCCACATCTTATGTGATGGGTTTTTGTTACCTTTCCTACACATATTGTTTTGCCTTTAAATGCTTAAGGCCAAGGAGGGAAGTACAAACACATTGGCACTGTGCTGCCAAAGTGAGAGAGGGCACATTCCCTCCTGAAAACCCCAACCATCACATCATCCTCTGTGGTGCCAACCTTCAGGTGGCTGCTGCTGTTGCTCAAGCTGCTTCTTCCTCTTTGCTTCAAGAACTGGGTTTTCATACTGCGTCTTCCGGTTGATGTGGCTGGAGATGAAACAGAGCAATAAATTAGGAATCCCTTTATGTGACAAGCAGGAATGATGGACAGGAATGAAACTCCTCTGAGGAAAGGAGTAAAACACCAAACAAATCCAGCAGCAGCACATGTGAAGTAAGGCTCGCCTACTTGCACCAAAAAGTGTATATAGGCAAACACGCAGATTCCAGCATTGATATGAAGTATTGAGTAGGAATGGCTAATTCCTTCAAATACATTAAAGCAGTGATCTATCTGTGGAAAACGAGACTGCAGCAGAAAAGGTGCTCTGTCTCATTTCATTTTAAAAGACAGGCCTATCTCTGCTTTAATCAGATTCCCAGAGGTGCACTCATTCCCTGGCTTACTGAAGTTACCCAAAAAAAGCCTCAACAGAAAACCCCAACATCTGGTAATATCTGGCAGCAATTTCATCAATGCACATTATTAATAGGGATTCTTAAAAATATTCATGGCTGTGCAGGCTATAGCTGAAAAGCCGGGCTCCAAATGGGTCAAAATCTATTCAGAATCAGCCACCAGCAAACACTCTTAGTGGAAACCAGCATGTGGTGACAAGCCAGCTGTCCCCCTTGGAGGGCCTTTAGGCTGCTTTTGACCTGTATGAGATGTTTAGAGCCAAAACTGAGAGGAAAAGGAGAAAAGCAGCAGCCCAGCCCCAAACATGGCAGACAAGCAATACACTGTGCAGATGATTAACCATTCTATGAAACCAAATGATGAACACCAGGCCACAGATGCCAAGGTGGTAGGGTAGATCTGGGGACTCTGTAGCTGAGACGAGATGCTCATCAGCTGTTTAAGAGCAACTTTTCAATAGTGATTTCACTATAGCAAAGGAGCAAACAGACAATTACATTAGCTTAAAGCCCATCTTTCTATCCAAAGCAAAGTTTACCAATAAGAACTTGCTATTTATTGTCTCTTGTCCCACATTTTTATATAAAAACTTATAACAATGTCCTGTTATTTTTATATTAAAAAAATAAAAGCATTGAATGAATAACCAACCATTTCTTCAAGTAATTACGATAAAAGCACTATAAACAGTTATGCTCAGAATTCTTTTCTGGTAAAGATCAATATGAAAGGCCTGGAAAATATTTAACTAATCAAAGAAAAATGAATGAGTTCTGTAAAAGATTTCCCATTTCAAGCTATGCTCAGAGAATTAAGGAAAAAAGAGAAGTACTTTAAAAATTACACAAACTTTTTCATGATAGACTTGTTTCTCAATAAAAATTATCCTGCAATAATAGAGTGCCTGAACTGGGACAGAGACAAATGCTCAAATTAAAACCATTTTGTTAGCTTATAGATAGGAAGTAAAAGAAATTTATGTCTCATTGCTGTTACTTTCTGTTTAATTTCAGCACCACAGAGTGCCACAAGACTAATGGGCATATATATATATATAAGGTGGCAGGAAAAAAATGCTGCAAAGACCTCTTGAAATGGCACTTAATAGCTGAAAAATATTCTTGATGTCTTTGGTAAATAAATGTCAAGCCTTAATTACACAGCTTGATAACCTTGTTTCCCTAGGCACAGATGGTAGGGTCAGAAATGAGCCAAAGCAGACAGAAACTGTATTCCATGTCTATTCAGAGGGCTATCATAAGCCATCCTACCAGACAGGAGTATACACGTAATTAAAAATTCATTTTATGGGGTCAGTGATGAAACAGAACTCAGATCTCTGGTTTCCCAAGGGAGTGATCTGACATCTAGATAAAGAAGAAGCTGTTCTAATTCCAGAGAGAGTCCCATTAAACCTGTAATTCTATTCACAACAACATAGCCTGATGCAAGAACCTCTGCCATGGCTGTTAGGTCACACAGACTCATGCATTTGAGTGCCTTTTGACTCATAACTGAACTGGTGGCCTGCTCTGCACACTCACATCTTGATCACAGCACTATACCAAGGGGACAAAGTTCAGTTAATTGCATACTTGCTAATGCTCTCTGGATAAAAGCATTTATTGAGGTGCTGAGGCTCCTGCCTGCCCCGATCATGGGGTGCTCCTGTCATCCCTGAGCTCACCTCTAGAGATCAAACCCTCCTCCCAGTGTGCTCCTGCATCCCGTGAGCCCATTCCCGTGCCAGGTTACAGCTGCCAGAGCCCACCAGAGGATAGGAACAGCAAGGCAGGGCTGCCCTCTCTCAGCCCTATAGCATTCCCCAGGCTGTAAAAGGTCAGGGTCTCCTATTTCTCCTCCTCCTCCTCAATATGAGATGTTACCAACCAAGCACACAGACTGCTGCAGAGGAAAGCACTTACTCTACATAGTAGACACCATATACAGGATCCTCAATTTTCTCCCAACCAGCGGGCAGCTCTGGAAGTAGAAAAAGCATTACTGAAGCCTCCAATGTATTTTTTTCTGACAGTGTGAAAAACCCATAGGTAGCTCAGACTTCAAACACTTTTCAGAACTATCACAGCCTCCTTTTAAAGGCTGGTGTACCATGGCACCACGTGTGCTATCAGTGCTGGGTTAGCGAAAGAGTGGGAAGATGCTCATGCCAGTCGATTTGCTTTTTGCATTAAAGGAACAAATAATCAATAAAATTCCTCTCTGGGAATGCCTCAAGTGTCCTCCTGGTTTCACTACCATGGGCAGAGCACTGCAGTGAAAGTCAATGCAGGCAACCAGCCAGAGGCATTTTAACACCAGTCTATGGCAATGGGAGAGATGATGGCAGCAACAGAGACCACTTTCATCCCCTGTACCAGGGCTGAGCCATTTATGCTCACCACTGCTGAAAAAGTGGCTTAATGACTCTTAACTCAGGGGTTTACACTGCATTGCTCAGCCACGACCCCAACACAAAAGTGTACCTTGAAACAGGACAAACTGAATTTAACATAGACGCCTGGCACGTGGAAATCACTCAAGTGGGGCTGGCACACAGATGCATTTCACAGCACAGCACTTCATGTAAAAACACATATTGCCATAATCACATGTAACAGATTTCATTTTTCAATTAGCATAATTAACAAATAAAACAGTTCTAAAGATGAAATTAACATTTGGAAATGTATCCACTTTTGTTCTTGTTGTTTTTCTAGACTGCACATAGTACTTTAACTATAATTAGTGAATGTAATAAAATCACTTCAGCATCCAACTGAGGGTTATTAAAGCTGCATGTATTACTTAAGGGCCTGATCCTTGTCCCACTAATTTAAACACAATGTTCCCATTGCCTGTGGGTACTGAAATAATCATTCTATTAACAATTCAGTGTGGTGTCTTTGTGCAGTACTGGGAGTCAACTTGAAAGAAGGCCCCATCACACCTGGACTATGCAAACGTGATCCCACCAACCCTGCACATCCATTTAAAGAATGATTTAAAAAAAGCCACTGTCAGATAACACAAGTTCAAACTCCCAAATAACTCTGCAAAATTTAATACTAAATTATCAAGACTTAGAGTAAATAATCTATGTTTTTTTTTTTTGTTATCAAATGCAAAGATTTATTTTCATTAATGGCATCAATTACCGGGTCAATACAATCAACAATGGCCCATTAATTAGAATAAATGCAAGGATCTAGTTCTGAATTTATAGTCTTTGACTATAATGCCATGAGGATAGAAAGAGCTCCAGACTGGAGATGAACTGAATCTACACAAACACACATGGATTAATTACTCAGAGTTTATGTTTTTGTTCAGAATTGGCTGGAGATCAGATGAAATCAGTTTTCACGGGTTTTTCTCCACATGTCCCTTATTTGCAGATATAAGGTACTTTTTCCATTCTTCTCATTATTTTATCCTTACTGGGTTTAATATCTTTGGATTCCTTGAGACATAAACAATTAAATGCAAGCCAGTGCTAAGTCTTGGGCACGAAAATACTCCTCAATTTTATCAGCAGATCAATCTGAAATAAATGCTTCAGAAATAGATATTCCTTTACCCTGCGCAGTTCTATGTGTGAAGTCAGAAAGCTAGAGGTCAGTCCTGAAAGTCTTTTCGCAAAGGGCACTCTCAGGTTTGCAGAGGAGTCCCATATGTTGAGAACACTACAGGACTGGCTTAAAGAGTTTCAGTGCAGTTAAATGAAGACCTCGCATGTAATCAGGAAAAGCAGAAGTTCAGGCAGCCCTTAAATCTGTTGCACTATGTTGAAAGTAAGATGGTAAAGAGACCAAGCTAGGGGCAGAAACAAAATAAAAAGTGAATGAGGGAAGGGAGAAGGAATGCGCAGATGTCTTAAATATGAGTTTCTCACATTTTTTACTGCTAAGTATCTTTTGCTATTTTGGACTATAATTTGCTTTCTATTTTTAAAGTTTAAACAGCTTATTTCTTTTTTGCTTTTATCCTGTTTATTGTGCCAAAATCTTTTCAGTTTTATATCTCTGCAGCTTTCCGTTTATGGAACACATCTCTGCTTTCAGAAGCAACAACAGAGAAAACCGTGGCTTTCAACACATTACTTGTTGATTACATAGATGCACTCTCTGACTTCAAAAAGCCTCTGACAGTTCTCTAAAGCGAGAGGGGGTATTCTCCACAGCCATGTTGCGCAGTCTAGCTTCTTGGCAGCACAGAGCATTTGTCAGCAGGTAAATTCAATGGACGAATCTCCAATTTTACACTTTTAAGCTGGGGTAAATACATGGATTTGCTCTTGTTTCATATCCTACCTCCTCCCCTATGGAAGGGATGGACTGATTCCTATAAAAGAACCTCTCCAACCACCAGGTATTTTAGTTGCCATATAGTTGCACTACAAGAGATGGAGATGACCTCAGTATATCAGCTCTTACTGCTCCCTGCGATGCCAGGAGGATCTGTCCAAGTGTATGTGAAATCCTATTCTAAAGGTCAAATTTTTGTGTCCTTTCATACAAACTTCTGTTAAACAGAGGTGACCTGTTACCCCATACTCAATAAACCTCCTTGGAAAACAGGAAGTTGTGTAAATGCTCAAAGTTTTAACTTCCTGATATTTAGAACAGAAACTGTTGACACTCTCAGGAACTGAATATCTGGTGCCAACAAGGTCATACTAACCATGAGTACGGTTAGTGAATAGGCCATATGTTTTTATGCCCTGTTCCTAATGCTGCAGTAACCAGCTGAGCCATTTGAAAATGTCCTTCTTTGCACTGCAACATTTGCAAATCTCAACAGTATATCAATGGGCTGTGAGCTCAATAAAGCTTATCTGCATTAAAACAAAGGGAACATCTCATGATGTTCAAGCAAAATACTTGTGTATGTAAGTGTCTGCAGAGCTGGGGTCAGGCTTATCAAATAATGACTTCCCTTGCACCTATTTTTTCAGTTCTTCCTTCACACTACATCCTGATACTGGATTGAAAGAATGGCAAATTTCCATTTCATTACTGCCTCTAAATTTGCTTTTTAAAAACCTCTCCCTTATTAAGTCGCTCTTGAAAACCTTCATGACAAATCTTTCAGGTTGTTGGTGTGCATCCACCTACTTCTGATGTTACTCGGTCTGCTGCTTATTCATATTGAGCTGTGCATAATGCTAATGTACCATGAAAATGACTACATTCTTCTTTACATTGTCATTTCTTTCGAATTCTTGCACTGAAAGAACTTAGGCCTCCAGCATTATTCCAGGCATATTACACAAAAGAACATTTCCTGGAGTACTGTTACAAGTCCGCTAAATAGCTGCTGGCCGCTGATGCTATATCAATCACACAGAAGCCTGAAGCAGAATACACTTACTTGCAAGTCATTACAGAAACCAGAAGTTAATTCTCTAGTAATACAATCCTCCAGTACGCAGAACTATAAACTGTAAATATAGTCCTTTTTTAAAAGCAATAATAGACTGAGTGGAAATAAAATCCCATGCAACCTCTTCTGCCTTTCAGCTTTCCAAGTGCACCAGGGCATAGCTGAACAGAAATAACAACTGCCTCTACCATCAATACAAATAGAATGAGCACCGCTGAGATTAGATATCAAGACAGCATTCTCCACAAAGAGATGCAGCAAATAAAAGTGCACGACATCATTGAAAATGATCTGTTTATAAAATCACCTACTGAGGCAAAATTTTCAGCTGTTTCATTCACAAGCTCAGCAGAAGCATCCTATGTAATACTTGAACTTTCTATAGCACACTTTGAGACTCTTGCCTGGGAAATATTTGTGGCCACCATAAAAAGGCATCATTAACAACTTGATTTCAATGCTAGTATCTACAAGTATCTACAGTTTCTCCTGGAGCTTTTGATGCCAATGGAAAAACCTCTGACTTCTGCAGGGCTCAGGAAGAATCAACCTTGGACAAATGGGAAGATTAAGGCCCTCCAGCTTTCTTCAAGCTTTGAATCAATAAGAAAAAACAGTGTAGATCTGAAGCTAAGGGAAGATTAATGCTTTGTGTGGTAGGGGAGTTTTGCTGATAAATTAGGCTTGTTGAAATAAAAAAACTGAAAGATGCAAAATGATACAAAGGAGAAAGTAAGTAATTAAAGGCTTAAACCAGTGCGGTTGGAGTCAAACATCGAAACAAAAGATGGATGGTTTACCTAGTTCACTGTCCAGTTCCTCCGTGTGTACCCCTTCTTCTCCAAGGGAAGAGCAGGAAATGAGACAGAAAAAATTAAAAGAAAATTTCAGACAACTTCAGCACCAAGCAAAGAATACCCTATAGCAAACAGCAGAACCGGCACTCGTTTTCTACAGCCCGAGCCCAAGCTTTTCATTATTGCACTTTAGTGATCAGAATATTGATGGATCTGATGTAGACAATGAAAAAACTGGCTTTGTATTCCCAAAATCTGGATCAGTTGACTATTTCCATGCCACATTTTGATATGGTAAAGTAATACTTATGTGGGTTTTTCACTGTAGTGAAGCATCTCCCCCAGACATGTGAGGTCTGACCTTCACAATTCCTTCAGTAAATGCATGGATCTATCAGAAGGCCAGACCCGAATACTAATGAAGATATCTGAGAGGAAAACCTTGCATCTAAATAAGAACTAATATAGCAAGGTTTTAAAGAAAGTGCCTAAATTTATGTGTGTACAAGGTCCAATTGACTTCAGCGTAATTACTTGGATGATTTAAGATAGGCATGAAGCAAAGCTCCGTGTTTAACTGGAGGCACAGGCTCACACCAAAGTCCAGATGCACTGGTGAAACACATACAGGAATGGGCCAGTTTTAGCGGGACACATGGGATAAAGACCACATAATTTTTCAAAGACACAAAGCCATCAATATTCACTGTTGCTCCATTTATCATTATCTGCTCCATATTCATAAGTTAACAGTGACACAGATGATTAAAGTATTGCTTAGTCTATAAATAATAGTAATGCAGTCTGAAAATGAAAGATGGTGACAAAAACAGAACAAAGATGGTAAAAATGATTTTGGACCTAATGCAGAAAAGTATCAGCCACATAAATGAATGACAGAAGCAAACAGAAGATGCAGTGCCACAGCACTGCTTTTGAAAATCTGGACACCTAAAAATACCACTTCCATGACCTGTTTGCAATATGTTCTACCAAAACAGTTGTTTAGGGCCATTAGCCTAAAATATGAAATACAATTTCCTTTGACAGCCTAAACCAACTGGAAACGACCAAAAACTTGTTAGGGACGCGTATCCTGATGAAGAAAACCACACAAGGCAACTGCGCCCAAACAAAGCTGAAACAACATCTAACATTTATAGAAACCACAAACAGGATGGGATCGAGCCTGTAAGCTCACACACACACCAAACAAAACAGAGGAGGACTCCCACAGACATCAGTGGAAGTACACCCAACAGTGACCCCTGCCAAAAATGACAGCTTCTATGATGCAGGAAAAATAACCTTCGCTCTTCTTCGTGCTCACAGTTTCTGAAGTCTAATCATTCTTACGTGCAAAGCAAGAACAGAGCAGCCGGGTAAAAGTGCAGAGCACTGCTGTACCTACGAAGCAACTGGTTTAACTATTGAATGTTGAAAATATTAATTAATGAGCAACTTAGTGAATGAAGTGAAGGGGGGGGGGAGGAAGATGAAATTAACGGATTTTAAGGAGCTGATAAACCAAAACGCCACTACTCTGCAAAGTTATGAACTGAATTACATACAAAGATATCATCTGTATGTTTCTAATCCCAATAAAATTAATAATTCCAATGTTTGTTTTATAATTGCTAAAGAGGACAGGAGAAATTATCCCTTCTGTGAGGAGACTTGAGAATGCTGGACAGAGGAGGTACAGCTTGCTCCTTGCCCTGGCTTGGGAGCACAGCATGGGGCACGCCGACACACAGCAGCATGTGCTGCTTGTTGGCATCCCTGGGTCTATCAGCGGTGTGAGTCTTGCTGGTTAAGAAAGCCAGGACAGAAGTTGTGCCCCAGGAAAAACTACCCCCTGAGAAAGGAAAGCTTATGCTGAGATTTAGCAACCTCCTCTTTAAACTGCCAGCAATGCTTACTGCAAGGAGGCGGGAGCTTTGCCTGCATATGCTGTTATTTAATTTTGCTCCAGTTCTGATTACCCACTGACATATCCATTTTTAGGCACAGAGCAAGGCCTTCATTAACCCAGCTCCCTCCGCTTGCTCCTCGACAGACAATGCCTGTTGCTAAGAATCTGAAGCAGGAGTCAGCTCCATGTGCTGGGTTTTTGCCTGGGCTTTGCACATCCTTCTGGTTTGGGGGTCCGCTGCACCGCGCACTAGGATGTTGGTGATCTGCTTCATCACAGCAACAAAGGCTGCAGTGGCAAATTCTCACCTCCTGCAAAACCTCACATTGTGAAAGGATGCAGAGGATGAAAAAGTGCACATGTATAAACAGTAACAGCAGTTCTGGAAGCTAGATTTGAACCTAAGTCAAAAGGGACTGAGATGATTCTTCTCCAAAATAAAATCATAATTTTCGTTGAGCTGACTCACACAGATTAATCATATTATGAAAACTAATTTTATAAGGACATAACCAACAGTGACAAAGGAAACCCTTCCATTTTTAAGATATGTCTACCATCATAGCACTGTGTTAGCCAAAATTATGCATTAGAATAGGTCTCCTTTCCTGGTCAGAAACCAAAATTCACACACAGGCTTTCCCAAACACTTAAGTTATTTTCATCATGATGAATTGCCTTTTTCTTCCAGCATCTCCTAAAGTATGCATCTCCTTTAACAGTCCTGCATTTAGCTGATCTAAATGGGACAGTGGCTTGCATTTTCAACATCTCAAGGAATACAAAACCGTATCAGTGTAAATTCTCAGTGCCAAAATCTATACCTTCAAATAGAATTCATTTTTAGCAGTCATAACGCTAAGTGGACTGTCAGAATTTAGCAGCAGAAGTGAGGCAATTGAGTTATTTCTGCTCAAAACCAACAACATAACTCTTTCAATTCATGTAAAGCAGGTAGTTAAAGCATAACACGATAGAGCATGCAGAGACTCCGTCACTTTCCTCCTACGCAGCGATCCAAGGAGCAAACACGTTAGAAAGCTTTGAGTCTTGTTCAGCATCAGTGACTATTCAAATGCCTTTGCAAAAACAGCCTCTTACTTGTAGCACCCCTTTGATTTTTTCTAAGTGATATCCCACCTAAACAGCTATTTTACACACACAGACGGTGATCTTAAAACATAACGGACATTGTCCCTATGCACTTCCTCATAAGCCTTTTTTTTAAGTATTTCTGAACAGAGGTTATTGGAAAGGGGAAAAAGAAAGAAAGCCATCTAGAAATGGACCAAATATATTATTATTTCACTATTTTCAGTCTCTTACCATCATCTTCACATTCTTCTAGAGGCTTCTGCTGTTTGTTCAGGCACCGTGGATCTAGCCAAGATGTTGTTTTTGTGTTATGGCTGGAAACCAAAAATGGAAATATGACCTTTGTTAAGATTACAGAGCTGAAGTATCAGTGACATAAAAGTATATATCCTCTTTATTATTCAAGAGGCCTGAAGGCATACTTTTGTTTCAGAAGAAACAGAATCACAATGTGATGCTTTACAAACCAGTCAACCAAATCACAAGAATCTTGGTATTGAAAACACCAAGGTGAAAAGTGAAACCACACAAATCAGCATTCCCCAATGGAAGGATGCACATGAAAGCTGCAATATTAGAATATTAATTTCCAAACTTTTGGCAGTTTGTTTCTTAATTCCAGGATCTGTCTATGAGCTATTTGCCTCCTGATGATAAGTTTCCCTTCTTTCCTAATCTATGCAGTGATGTTTGTTCCTATGAAAGACCTTTGACATTTGTCTGGAATTGACCCAAGCATTAGTCGAAAACATAATTTCCAGTTAAAACTTTTTAATTACACTAATAAAAATCTTCTGTCAAAGCCTTTGACAGAAGTTGAACAGCTTTACTCTCAACTCTTCTTTTCTACAATCCCCTGACAGTATTGTGATGCCAGTCCCAATGGTGAAGGTTGCATAGTAAACAGGCTTAAAATACATGCTTCTAGAAACTATTTTCTCCCATCATTTCATTTGCATTAGCAGACAATCTTGTAACATAATGTCTCTTCTACATCCTGATATCATTGTAGACATAACCTGCAAAGACATCCCTTCAGTCCCTGAGGTATCATTTATCTATCTTAGCCTTTAACACTGCTTAACAGTTTTAAGTTTCAATACAGTAGTAATGCTATTTACTTCTCCTTCAAGGTCTCAGGTTTACAAACTTAACCTTAGCCTCACAACAGTCTTGTGATGCTGGAAATGCTGTAATGAGGGCGATGATCCCTGAGGAACTACCAACCAACCAGCACACTAGCATTTTACTGCAAGAAGAGGGGACAGCCCTGCTCCTAGGATTCGAGTGTGTAAATAAAAGGTCCCTGGTTTACCTTCTCCTACTACTCAGCCCTCTTTGAGGCAGGATGAGCTAATGTGTCTAATCCCTTCTTATGCTTCAGAGCAATCGACTGCTGACTAGAAAAGTGAATGGCAGAATTCAGCAAGCCAAGCAGAACCAAGGGGTTCTGCCAACTTACACGTAAGAAAGCCTGTAGCCTAGCTGAGAAAGAGGATGGTTGAAGGAGAACAGTAGAATATTTGCATATTTCTTGCAACTTTGCCTTGCTAACCAAAGGCCCTCAACAGTGTGATTTGCTGACACACACAGAGTTTAGCTAGACACCTTTCAGATCAGACACTCAGAGGGACAAGTTTATGTTAGACCTGTTAACATGCCCAGATAGACATGCGGGGTTAACGAGGGACTGGGATACTTTGGGTAATGAAAATCCCAATTAAAGCAGCACAGAAACATCTCAGGAGCCAAACTGCTTCACCTACAAGCCATTGGTTATCCAACACACAACTGGCCCCACAGGACCTGTGCTGGTTCTGTGTAAGCAGTCTCCACACTGTTCCCTTCAGCACCCGGACTTGATAACCCAAACTGCTCTAGATGACAGTACAGGCATCGGAGCCAGCTTGGATCCACACAGCCCATTAGCTTGTTCTCTTCATTTGATACAAATCAAACTAACAGTTTCTAGGCTCAGGGTGTCCTTAGAATGAGCAGAACTGCAGTCATTCAGTGTTACATCCACACTAACAAAAAATCCTGCACAAAATCACCCCTTCTGCATATGCATCCCCAAAATGGTCAATCTGCACTGCAGGGAAAGAAGCAGCTGGCGAGCTACCAGACTTTCATGTCAGACAGACAGTTATGTATGCAGGCTATGTTCTTCCACCACATAATGATTCTCCTGCAAAAGGTCTAACAAATTATTTAACGTGCTAGTCTTGCATAGATAAGAGAACACACATGCACAGAGAATATAGCAGCCATGAGGCTGGGTGTGGGGGAAATTGCTCTCAGCAGCATCTGAACCCTTGGTTGCAGTATGACAGCAGGGGCACACATAGGTACAAGAAGGGGAGCAACCAGCTGCTTGGGCAGCATTTAGTGCTCATCATCCATCCTCCTTCAGGGAAGAAAACAGCAGGTTGGATGGGTTATTACTCAGGCTGTTTTATATACATTAAAGCCAGAAAGCACATCAAAGGATGAGGCACCCTCAGGAATAATGAGGGGGAGAATACCGTGTTTGGGATAATAAGCACATTTCAGTTTCACCTGATAGGCAGTTAAGAAGAATTTGCATTGTGCCTTCCAGACTTTGGTTTGCATTAGGGGGTCAGTGGAGCCTCTTCACGTAATTGAGACTACTGTGGAAAATGGCCTTTTTTGCAGCAGCCCTCTCTCGGTTGGCAGAAGAGCATCTACAGTGCTCCTCATGCCCCCCAGTCACTCTGATGTGTTCCCATGCCATTGCAGCCCAGGGAAGACCTGCTCTGATGAACCTTTCCTGGGCCCTGTCCAAAAGTCTCCTCTCCTGATGATGGAACAGGACTGCTCCCCTGGATATGGCACTAACCCTTACCCAGCATAATTCTCTGGAGTGCCTGAAGGAGCATTAGCAGAGAAGGTTCTTCTGTACTAACTGGCTACTGGCTCCTGGTACACAGAACATCTCAGTTCCCAAGACTGCATTAAACAGGCCATCAAATCCAAAATCAATTCTTCACCCTCCTCCTCTACTCAGGCAGCCAAGAACTTGAGTTTCAAAAGCTAATTGAATTTTAATGTCTAGCTAAACTCTGTGCAAGAAATCCCTTACACTAACAGGTCCCACTTTATAAGTTACTTCTATCTCAATAAATCTAGACAAGTATAATTAGAGACTATTATTTATGGCCTAAAAAAATCAATATCATCATAGAGCTGCTGACAGCACTCTGCTCTTCAGCAAAGATTACAGAGCATGAGGTATTTCTTTTCCAGACTTCTTGTACCTACTCTGCACTGAGCTATTCCTTCTGCAAACTGCTGGAGCATATTAACACACTTCGCCCATTTGCTCTGATGAAGGGACAACACACAAAGTCCATTCCCCAGCTCTCTTCATGGGACCTGAGAAATTCTCCCTGCTGCATTATGCACGGAGGCAGGCTTCAGAAATGAAGTGTAGGCCCTTTCAATTAGGAGCTTTCACTCCACACATGAAAACAAATGGCCCATATTTTACAAGTGTCTGTTGCTTTTGTAACCACCCTCATAAAACAAGCAATTCCCTCTGCCTTTGAACTCATGTTAATGTTAATCCAATCAGGAAATGCAAAACCCCTTCAGAAGCAGTAAAGAACTTACAGCTCTGCAGCATAACCGTATACACTAAATATTTAATACACACACAAAATGCATCCATGGAGATCTGCTTATGCTCGGAGAGAGATGGAATTAGAACAATAAAAATGTGCTTTACTCTATAAAATAGACTTCTCCGCTCTCGGTGTAGGCCATCTCCCAGTTTTCTGGCAGAGGACCTAGGTTATCCTCGGCAGAAGGAGGTAGGTATTGAGGGAGGTTCTGAGATGGTTCCGTGGTGGGAACGTTGGTGCGGCTATCAATCACAGACGGTGGGGCTGTCTCTCTTACGATATGCAGATTATGCTCGTCTTGGTCACCAGACACTGCTGTGGAATATACAAGCACAAAAAAAATTGCTTTCAAAATCAGTCCTTTTCTCCTCCCATTTGCTTCTCTGGGTTTATCCTTATGGTTTTCCCCTCCTTGCTTTTTTAATTCACAACACAGAGCAACAGATGAACTGAGGGCAGAGCCTTTGCAGTCTTTTTGCCAGCAGGGATGAGCTCGCTTTACCCACCCACACTCTGCCAGCCAGACCCTTGCCAGCACAAATCAGAAGCTGTGATCAGCTACCGTGTTTGCTTTAATAGGCACCAGAGTCTTCCAAGCTGTCTGAGGCCAGGCCTCAGTGATGTGGAGGAGTTCAATGAGTTTCTGAGCAGGCTTACGGGTTCACTCCCGCAGTGCCAATTGTGGGACAGGGATTAGGAGAATAAAATTTCCTCTTTGAAGAATGCTCAGAAGGGGAGGTTTTTACAAGTGCCGAAGGTAGCCAGAAGCTCAATCAACAAGAGAATGGCGCAAGTCCTTAGTGCAGGGAATCTTCTTTACAATAAAAATTAAAATGAATGCCAGGCCTACACCATGTGTCCACATGTTTGCTGCTCACTACTTCCTGATCTTATTGTCTGAAGAGGTTTAGGCCACAGCTCATCACTGTATCCTTCCAGTCAAAGTCACTCAGGAGTACTTTACAGTGTATCTGGGCCTTCTGCCTATACAGAAACATCCCTGATGCTTATATCCATGCAGTTTTGAGCTGTATCCATAAAACAGTGCTGCTCATTCTCTCCACCCCAATTACAGTAAATACTCTCCAAAAACCAGGTCTGTGCCCCTAATTCCTTCCCAGAGAAGTTTTGTCAACAACAGACAAATTCTGTTACCAAATGGATTTTCTATGTTTATTTTTTGATGGTGCTGATGAAAATTTATGGCAGTACTTCCAAATCACCTGAGACCACCAGTCCCGGTACCTGCAGCAGGCAACACACTGAGCAAAACAGAGAGACATCAGTGTCATGCTCAACCCCAAACTAATGGGATTGAAAGGGTTTCGCAGCCAAGACCTCATCTCTGCTTTCCACACCAAGGACCACTGTCTTCCTCAACTCAGCCTTGGTTTTTGGGGGTCAAAAGCTATTGAAAAGAACAAAGAAGAAGAAGTGGGGGAAGAAACATCTAGACTATACCAATACCCTCAGCTGCCTGCTTTCTATCCTTCCTGAGGTTCAATATTTTTAGGTAGAAGATGTCAAGATAAAGAAGCATAAATGAATCATTGCCAGCTGACAACTGAGAGTGCAAACATGCCTAAGTTTGAAAACCACAAGTCACCGAGAGGTCTTCTAAGGAAGCAGGAGCATTTTAATATGGCTAGCACAGTATCGAGTGAATTAAGCATAAGGAATCACTTTGGTATATGAGAATTTTTCTTGACTTTGTGCCCATTTAATGGAGGCAAGGGGCCAGGGTTTGATAATGCTGTAACAAATACGCTGCATCTTTCAGTATTTCATCTTGCAAAGGAAAACAGGAAGACAAATGATGCTCAAGTTAGTTCAGGGGAGCCAAACTGAGACGGGATGCAAGAAGGTCAAACAGAATCTCCCACCAGCTTCCTCTCAAAAACAGATCCTGTGACAAGGGCTGAGGTTGCTGGCATGTCATAACATGTGAGAAAATACCTTCAGTACAAAACTTTGTAGAAGAGATGGTAAACAGACAGAAACTCCAGTCTGGGAGGGATTAGACCACCCAAGAATGACTTGGGTTGGAAATATGCATATACGTAACAGGCAGCAACCAAACAGAGCACAACCCTCAAAGCCATTTGACAGTTTGGTTAGAAAGGGCCAAAACTAAATCTCAGCCTAAACCCTTTTAAAGCTCTATACAGATGTTAGGACTTTGGCAGGTAGCAACCAGCGTGACAGCTAACTATGATCCATTAGAGGCTGAGAAGGGAAATTGTCATGGTGGTAAGAGCTGAGAAAAAGAACCTAGTGCCAGTGATGGTGGGCACCCACAGCAAGCAGCTGTGAAAGGCTCAGAGGGGTGGATAAAGCTGTTTGCTAAGTACCTACCTTCAAAGGGAGCTAGGAAGATTAATTCAGTACTCGAAACTGAGCTGAGGATATTATGCTCTAAGTACCAGCAAATACCAGGATTGCAGACATGGGAAAAAAACTCTTGCTCTTCAGAGCTAAACAAACTTCCAGTTGATATCTCTGGAAATGCAACTGATCTCCAATAGCATTTTGCTCTGAATCTGCCTGAACAGCAATTGGCTTTAAACTGCAGAAGTTTCCAGTGCTCTTTCAGCCAATGCTCAATGGTAGCCACAGTGGGAGTCAGATCTCTGTTCAGCAAGACACAGAGCCTTCACAAGGTAAAAAGTTTGCATCTGTCTTGCCTCAGACCTCATTCCAGCAGCAAGCAACACCCAGCTTGCTGGGAGGTACCTCATAATTGTATGTGACCGGTATCTCTAGATGCAAGGAAGGGGAAATGACAGCAACGTATTTAGGAAGGACCAATATTAACTTCAGATGTATCTCTGGTTGAGTCATTTCTTATTATTTGTAACTGTCAACCACAGCTCAAGTCACCCTTGAGCTTTCTCATAAATTTGAACTTTTGGATTTGAACTTTTCCTCAGTTTTGTCTCATGCAGCTCAACCCCACAAGGTGTTTTTAGAAGATATGACTGTGCACATCATACCTGGACATCTGCCATTCAGGTGGCTGGCTGCAATTGACAGCTTTGCAGGAAACCAAACCTCCCAAAACCCCCCTCCAAAACCTTTCCCTATGTATCCTAGCTGATGGACCACGATAGTTTTGTTTTACCTGTGAAGCTACTGCTCATTTCAGGTACATCATCCTCTTCCTCATTCTCTGTATGCACTATGCCAGCATTTTGCATATCATTGTAAGACTTGGTTCGCTTTGGAGTCGACTGCTTGGAGCCAGACTGTAGGCTTTGCAAAGCATCGGAGGAAGTCACTTTCCCACTGAGGGGCTGGCTGGGAGGCTTGGGCGTTCCATAATAGTTACCTAGGCAATAGAAACACATTTGCATCTTCAAAAGGAGTAGTTTATAGCAGCAAGATTTCAACTTTATTTTCAGTTCCATTAAAATCTGTCTCTCCCCACAAGGAAGGAAATAAATAAACCGACACACACTACTCCCATTTTTGGGGGCACATATTTCATCTTGAAAGCAGACACAGAAATATTTCTTGCCTTTTAAGTTACTCTTGTTGAATCCAAAAGGAGAAACAATAGTTGTATTGTTTAGGTGCACTGAGTGTACAAGGGCTAAAACAAAAGGCAGTCATGGTGAATAGCAAAACTTCATCTTGTTACATCTGAATTTCAATTAGTAGCCCTTTTACATGTGTGCACCCACACAATGCTGTGGCATATCTGGAGTGAGCCCTGCAGCAAATAAAAAATTCATGACTGCTATCACCCAAAGAAGTGATGAAAGGCTCAGTGGCCTGCTTTAATACACAGGTTCTTTTAGGGTAGATGTTGCATTTAAAGAGAAAAACCTACTCTCTCCCTAAAAGAAGACTTTGTCAAAGGAGAGAAAAGGAAAGACACCACACAGCATGGCTTTCTTTGAAGAGGAAACTCCACAGTTGGGTCAACCTGGGGAGAACTGAACAAACAGACCTGAGAGCAAAACTTGAAGGGACAAAGATGCACCCACAGTTACACAAATCTCAGCAGCCATTGCCAGATGTGCTGGAAACAGTGAAAAGTGCTTGGGATGCTTTGCTGTCAGTTTAAGCGATCATGGAAGAAACAGAGTAAGGTCACTGATATAAGAAGACTGTTTAACATCTTTGTCGGTGGCAAGGACAGTGGGATTGAGCGCACCCTCAGCAAGTTTGACACCAGCAATCCGTGTGGTGCCAGTGAGATGCTGGAGGGAAGAATGATAAAGAAAACAAACCCTGGAGGGAAGGGAAGCTCTTCCCTGTGAGGGTGCTAAGGCGCTGGCACAGGGTGCCCAGAGAAGCTGTGGCTGTCTCATCCCTGGCAGTGTTCAAGGCCAAGTTGGATGATGCTTGGCACAAACCAGGTCTTGTAGAAGGCATCTCTGCCTGTGGCAGAGGGATCTGAACTGGGTGATCTTTAAGGTCCCTTGCAACCCAGACCAGTCTGGGATTCTAATTAAGTTGCGTATTTAATATTAATTCTCCAGAAAGTGTACAATCCCCTTTATTAACTCTGTTACGCTAAATGGAAACCACATGCCAAAGGCAGATTTTGCAAAGGCACTTTGAAACCTCATCTGTGCTAAAAAAGATTAATTCACTTATATATATTTCTGTTGCAGAAGCCATCAACATCACTCATACGTTGGAATATGACACTGAGTTTAAAAGTTAGAAAAGCACTTTATGCAGTAGTGCCACTCATCCAACACACTGCTCACCATCACACACTCAAGGTTCACAATGACAGATCCTTATTTCAGTTTGGAAGTACTATCTGCTAATCTCAACTCCTCTTTAGCTGACTCAACTGCCTTTCCCATTAGAGCATCTAGTTCCCCTACAACCCCAAAGCTGTGTGGTATGTTAGTTTTAGGATAAGACCACAGGGATCATGCATGCCCCGGCACTAACAGAACTCAACCTGTGACTTTGGAAGGTCTCTAGACACATCAGGAGCAAGGGAGACCATCTGGGGAAACACCTTTGGACACAGTTTGCTGCCTTTCCCACTCACTTCCTCCCAAGAGGAAGAGAAGTCTTTCTAATGGAGCTGAGGCTGGAAAAGTCAAAGGAGGTCCCATCTCCATGCTTTTACAGCTGGAGTACTAGGACAGCAACACGTGCAGGTTTGCCTTAACAACCTGTGTTTGAGCCTGTATACAATGTCGTGGATTCATCTCCATAGGAGCAGCAACACTGCAATGCTTTCATCTTCTGTTCGTCATTTCAGAATCTTAAATGCACACTGATGCATAATTTATAGGGAGAAGGAAATTACTTCTTCTGGAAAGAGCCTCTAATGGGGATGGAGGCTTCTCATGCAGGTTTCAGCCTCTGCTAGAGAAATGATTCTTATGCTCTACATACTGCAGAAGTACTTTATGCAAAAAGAGGAGGGACGGGGGTGAGAGCAAAGGGAAAATGCCAGGTAGGTGGGCAGAAAACCCCTCCTTCCATCCTCTGGCATTTCTCCTGAAGAATGCTGCTACACTGGGGTTTTCTGAGGTTTTTTTTGTTGTTTCCTTCCCTCAGATAAAATGAGTGTTTTCTAAGGATGTTAACTGCTAAGCAGAAAGCACCACATGTGTGCCACAGATGTGAGAACAGCTTTTATTTATGGCACTGCACATCCCTCCTCTGTGGGAAATTTATTTCAAATCTGTTGTAAATGGTTAAATCTTCTTGTGATGGGTGCAACAAAGTGAATGAAGGGGACATACAGATGCTGCTAGTGCGGATCTTCATCTGTCCTGGACAAGAACATAGCACAGATGTTACCACCCCTCCTCTAATTACAGAGAAATGCATGATTTTATCTTTCAGTTTTGCTCCTTTTCAGTTCCTTTAGCAACAAGCAAGGCAGGAGCTCCTAGCAGTTCACAGCGAGCTGTTCCTCAGCAGAAAACCAGGCTTCTCTAAAGCATTTCAGATTTGCTTACACCAAAATCATTAGTCACTTTTCAAACTAGCCATGGTTGTTGGTACTACTATTAGTGAATAATTATTCTCTACCAACACAGTGTGCTGTCATAGAGGACCCCTGCAAGTGTGCAAGAACAAAGAGCAAATATGAATTTGATCCAGAACATAGCTCTGCATGCGTGGATTTTGTTTTCCAGAATGTAGGAAACGTAGTCATTGGGGCTGAACTTTTCCTCCACAGGAGGCAGATTCAGCCTGAGTCAATATTCCAAAGAAATCACAGCTTTTCCATCACATTCACACAAGGACATTCAGGTTTGGGAAACAACTGAGCCTATGATGAAAAACGGTAAAAGAAAGCTACAACCCAGCTTCCAGGTGGCATGGAGAATAAGAGGAAATGGGAATACTCTTTTCCTCACATTTACTAGATGCAATCAGACCTATTTCTTTAAGTAGTTCTTTTTGAAGACAAAGCACATCGACCCAGTCACAACAGCAGGAAGGACTAATCAAAACTCATGTTCAATCCTATAAATTGGAAAGATCTTTACCCTATGACTCAGAAATCCAAACATGCACCATTAACAACTGATGCAGTGAACAGCCCAGCATTTTAAAACACTCAGACTTGACATTATTTATTCAAACTGAATTTGTCAATGTTTATGAAAAACATACATTTAGAAATATGCTTTAACAGTGCTTTGTGAAACACTTAAAGCCTAAAAAGAAGGGGCTAACTTCATAGCCAGTGTAATTTGTACTGAATATCCAATCAGCTGTAATTATTAACAGCACATTACATGTGCATACACGAGCATCTGCCATCCCAAAGGATCTCAAAACACTTACTAAACTCAGCACAGCATGTTATGGTAGGACTCCCTGGGATGCTGAACTCAGGTGAAGCTCTGCAGAACTTCTGAGTACTGTGTCATTAACGCGATGTCTCAAAGACAGAACAGAGCAGCCTGCATCCTAAATAAAGGAGACTTCTGGATCAAGACAATGGGAAAACCTCTACTTTCCTGTGGAAACACCAGTCTAAAGCAGCCAGGACTGCTTCAGAAATGGCACTTTCCCGTGTCTGATTCCTGTGGGAACTGGGCTTCCACGCTTCACCTTCCTCTCATTCACATTTGAATCCTGCCTACAACAACTGAATTAATAGCTAATAACAATGCATTCACTCAGCAGATGCACATGCCATTAACTGAATTCCGTGTCATCACCTTTCACTAACCCTTATTTTATTCAGTCTCTTGGTGCTTAGAACTTATTTAACCACAACCAAAGTCTGATGGCAGCTTTTGCAGCCAAAGCCATGACTTAATCCATGCACTGTAAAGCGCCACTTGGGAGAGTGCACAAAAATAACAACAATAATGAAAAAAAACCCAAAATAGCTATTCGGAATAAGTTGATTTCTTTTCATCTCCTTATCTCTGAGTGTCAGCAGCTTACACATTCTAGCATCACGTGCAGTAATTAGACTTTAGTAACAGCTACTCACAACAATAAGACAAGGTCTCATCATCATAACACCTCTTCCTCTGCCAATTCAAGCAGTGATCATAATCAATGAAAGCAATCTACAGCAGCTTCTACCCTGTCCTGCAGCTCATGAATTCAAGAAATGCCATCAGCCACGAGAACTTCCTTTTTAAATTTCAGAAACCTAGTGTTAATGGAAAACTTGTCTTGTATTTCAAAATAACAAAACATTCCTATTAAACATTCCCTTGACAGGCAGAAAATTCACAAACTTCTTTATGTGACCGTGAATCTGAAATGTAATTCACAAAAATACACCAATTAGATACCCCTAAGTAAATAACTATGAATCTAATCCATAAAAACTTGCTAAGCACCATGCAATCCAAGTTGAAAGGACTCCATCCATCAAAGATGCTGTTTCTGGAACAGGCAGAACTGAACAAGAACAAAGACACAGTCTAAAAGGGCCTAAAATGGAATGGATGCAAAAGTAGGTGTTTCACCTTGCAGAGAGGGAAGATGAGACCACAGAGGTTGTTGGGGTTGGGACAGAGCGGCAGACCTGACGTGGAGAGGTGTGAGAAGGCAGAGAAGCTGTGTGCAGTCCGAGCCTGAGCATTAGTCCTAAAGTTACAACATCACTTGAAGAATGTGGTCCCAAACTTATGTTGTAGTTACACTAATTTGCAGGCGTTAGCTCTGCAGTAGCTGTTCTGGTTTTTGGGGAGAGGAAAACTTGCCTTGCTTTTCTGGTGTGACGAGATTTAGGCCTGGGAGTGAATTTGTTTCTCAGGAAAGGACCAAGCAGAGTTCTCGCTGTTCATTGACACCTACTGTGAGGCACAACTTTGCAATTATAACACCCCCAAGAAACTCAGAAGCCTCTGTGTAGTGCAGAGGACCCTGCATCCATGAGAAGTGCATCTGATCTTCAAAGCTACCGCTCTCTGTTAACAAGGACTCCATTAAAAGCTCGTGCTTCAAAAAGCAGTTCACAGTGTCCTGTCTTAATACAAGTAGGTATTTTGGGAAAGAGACTCAGAGATAAGCAGCAGCATTAAGCAAGGTCTTGACAAGAAGACTTTACATGTAATTATTAACGCAATTGTTTTACGAGATGCAGCTCTTCTCTGCATTGTACAAGAACCAAAATAATTGACCCTTAATTTTAGCAGAAGAGCTTCTGCTCATCTAATCCAGCACAAGTGCTCATGTCTGATTAACACAGGATGAATTGATCCTGAGAGCAGAGCTCCTGCTACAGTGTTTTGTCTGTTCTCTTCCCAGATCGCATTCTGCTACAGATTTCTACATTTAGATGACAGATCTGGCTGCTGTCTGTGGGATTCACCTAGCTGCAACTGCACATTGATTAGCAATTGCCTTGAGGAAATTCGGAGTATCCAGGCAACCAGGAGGAGGCTGCAGATACAGCATCTGGATGGGAAGCAAAACACAGGCAATGAAAGAGATCTCCAAGAAATTAACCTGCAATATATGCAAATAAAATTTGCTTTAAACAGTGGATTCTCTGTCAATTTTTGCAGCTATTAATGGAGAGGTTAACTGAAAGATTGGACTGGCAAAATGTCACAATATACGTATTTCATTTTCTATCTGGAATTTAGCATACACCGTCCTTATAGGCAATTGCGAGCATAGCAGAAAGACACCTACAGATCAAATCAGTCTCATGTATCTTGATTTTTCCTGTGTGGAGCTATCACAAGGTATTGCCACATGTTACTGTTAATGCTCATGTATAGCTGCATCTAAGCACATTTAATGCATGGAAAAACTTCTAAAACAAAGCAAAGACATACAGACGCAGTAAGAACTTGGGAGCACGGCAGGGGGTGAACCTAGATGACCTTAAGGTCCTTGCAACCCAAACCACTCTATGATCCTATGAGGCACGAGATGGCTATGGAAGCTCAGGGTGCTTCCTGAGCCCAGCTGGATTACAGCAACAGATATATCTACTTGCAAATAGATAAAAAATAGTAGAGAACATAAATAAGCATGTGCTTGGGCATGATTTATACAGAAAAATGGAAGGAATGCAGGTTCCTTCAGGTTTATGCAGAGGGGAGAAGCAGCAGGAAAACATCCTACCTATCACAAGGCTGTAGGAATCAATACCACGTCAAGCCATTGCAATATACAACCTTCTTGCAGATACTTAAAGTATTTACAGATATGCTTCCATCTCGAGGATGTGTCACACTAACACCTCTGCAGCAGCAGGGTAATGCCACAGCTCGAAGAGGCCAGATGCCTCCTGGTACAGAAAGGATGCACAGTTGCATCAGAGCTGGGTAACACCAGTGAGGAGTAGCCACTTCTAGAGAGTCCTCAGAACATCCAGTATCAAGAAACAATGCCAAAATGTGCCTGGCTGCCACCAATCAAGGGACTAATATGAATAGCCTTCAGCACTTCATCAGACTGTGGGTAGAGACTAAATAATCCCTTAATACCCCCTGAAAAATAACTTAGGAGAAAAACAGCTAGTTCATTATGTATTTGTTTGGCAGAGGTGTTTGTGAACAACCTTTTCCCCCAACATCTTTGGGTTTAAATGCATCCAAAACAATGAGAAAGAAGTGGGAGCACTAATGAACAATTTCAGACAGAGCTCACATTGAGAAAGTGAAGAGAGAGAAGTGGATCCAGAATGCCACCGGAAATTCTAAAGCACTCTAAAACCATGTCAGATATTTGAATATTTGCTCTAAGAGAAAGACAGTTACTCAGTTACCACTTCAGCTGTAGAACGAAGCACTGTCATCAGATGACACTTTATAGCAACACTCACGCTTTACACTGATCATTGTGGGTATGCTCAAGAAAGTGTCTTCTCTTACTGGTGGGTTAAAAAATCATGACAACAACAACAAAAAAGCAAAGTATAAAAGTCAAAGATAGAACAAGAATCTTTCTGCAGTGCACAGATTTTAACATGTGGATATTTGACATGATACATTGCAATGGTACTAAAGGAGCCGCTATGATTTATTGAGTCAATCTGCAGTGTGGAGACAATAATAAGCGGATCTTATCTCATTAAGTGGAACATGTTGTTCTTCTGCACGGCCATCCCCAGCATCTGCCACCCTTTCTCACCCTATCTTCCTATCATGTTTTGCATGTCACAGACACAGACTCATATCAAGGTTGTACCAAGTTGGTGAGGCCCACAGGCTGCAAAGACACCAGAAGACCAGCAAAGGAAAAATAGCCATTTTGCTAAAGCACCTGGGGAAACAGGGCTTCTGCAGAGAAACCCAAGGAGAGCTAGCACATCAGAAATTAGGCTAAAGGCAGCTTAATTTGAACCATGTTGCTGAATACACCTCTCTACTTCAGCCGAAATTCCAACTGCACTCTTAAGATAATTTATTACGCTCATTAAGTCCCACAATCAAAGACCCTGTCTACAGTAGCTAGTTTTATACACTTTAAAAATGTTAGCAGGTCACCCCATTACATCTTAGTCATGAGACTAATGCAGATTACTTATTACTTCTCTTGGCAATCACATAACACTTGTCCAGAGAATGAAAGATGATGCCTTGACAATAATACTCTATAATGTAATAACCCTTCACATGTTATAAAGTACAACACTTTTTCTTTTGAGGATCACTAAGTGCTGGGCAGGCATTCATTAACACAGCCTTGCCAGACCCCAGCGACACAGCTACCCCCCATTCAAAATTCAGACACGACACCGATGTCCCTGTGTGTTTGCACAGCACCCATCTCCATGTCTGCATCCAGCACAGCCCTCTGAAATACCATCGCTTCCACTCTCTCCCTCCTATTTGTTATAGCAGATAACTGCAGGCACCGGATATCTGTTGAAATATTGATGAAGAGAGGAATAAGTGTTGTTTTAATAATCTCCAGGCCAGTAACATGAAGTATAAGAGCAGTTATCTGATCTGCCCAAAGCCACTGAGCAGATGGGGAAGAAATGGGAATAAAATCTAGAAGTTGTGGTTCTGCTCTCCCTTGGGGTCCCTGTGAGAGTTCACAACTCAAATGCTAAAGGATTAGTAATCTACACTATTACTTCCATGCATCCATCAGTATTTTGTGCCCTGATGAAGCAGTCAATAAATGCCTGAGATTACAATTATCATGATTTCCTACCCACCAAAGACCGAAACAACAGTCTAAAAAGGTTTTCCCCTTCCTAATTGTCAATGGTAATTACTAACTAGCCTGAGAATATTGGGTGAAGCATTACCAGCACACATGTGATGCCAAAAGCACCAACACTGGGGCAGCATCACAGCTTTGGGCAGGTCTTTAAGGATCTCAGCTCCAGTTCCTAGTTCATGTCAACATGAAGTCTGCATTAGGGGAAACCCCCCGAAGTTTCTAGGTATTATGTTTAAAGTTGCCATGTTAAAATTGGAACTGAAAACTTCAGGAATTAAGGCTTTCAAATGTCCTGTGCTATCCAATGACAATTTGTGGAGCATTCTGGGTGCAGAACACACCAGGGACATCACAGATGACCAGAAAAGCAACTGCCATGCCTGCATTCACCAGGATATCAATCAAAAACTGCCCAGAGGAACCAATTTGCTGTGCACCAGAACAAATAATACTGACATTGTGCAGCCCAGTAGGTAGGCAACACCTTTTTTGTCCCATTCAGCTTGTAATTTCTCTCTTTGCAATTAGAGCACTTTTAAAACCCAGGTTATTCTTTCAAAACCTGATACTTTCTCTCCTACTCTTTTATGGTTTCCAGCTGTTCTCTTCTGATGATCTTTTTTTTATCCCCGATCAGTATCATCCACATCAGCATCAGCCCTATGGATTACTCCTCGTCTCATGGCTCCCTGTTTTCTAACCTTTCTCCCCAGAAGTTCTCTTCACTAACTGCTACTAAAGAGATGCTTGCGCTGTGTCTTCTCCCGCAAGGCTCTCCCCAGTGACAGTGCCAGCATCCAGGTGGCTTCATGCCTTCAAGAGGCAAACAAATGTCATCCAGTAGCACCAAAACCTTGATCACTTGGGTCAGAATTCCTCTCCAGCTGCTGAAACAGAGCACACAAATACAGGGCACACCTCTATCTCCTGCACCACCACATGCAGACACCTACAAGTTAAGGGCCAGAAGGGACCTTGGGATGCTCCTGACCCCAAACCACCAGCCTACTTGAGCCACGTGAGCTTGTGGCTGCTGGGCACATGAGAACTTCCCCATTCATCATCTCTATGCTCCATTTCATAGCATTCCCCTTCCTTCAACTCTAAATTACCTAATCTAAACCTAAATCAACCCCAAACCATTCCACGAGTCTATGAATTATGTTCTACTCAAAAGCAACCCTGTCTTTGCAATTGATTCCTACTCAGAACAACAGGTAGCATTATTAATAATAAAAGCCATGCATTAAAGCTATTATTTCATTGTTCTTCAAGAGAGAGATTATTTCCTTTTTGGGGGGATTCCATCCCTCTGGTTCAGAATAAGCCATCACTGGCAGGGTCAAAAATACAATCAACTTCATGGTGGTGCTCTGAAAATCTAAAAAAAACAAAAAAAGAAGGCAGCAAAATGCAGCATAAACCAAATTATAATTAAAGGAATCTAAGAGTATAAAGCCAGGCAATAAACTCCAGATTTGGATATTAGAAGTCTAACTTACTTTGTGGTCTTTATGGACAAAATTGCTGCACTGAGACTGAATCACACCATCTCCCAAGAGCTAACGAAGACTAACACTGCCTTGATCAATACGGTTGTAAAATAAGATTTCCAAAAAAACACAACAAAGCCATTAAAGAAATCTCAGAAGGCAGCAAAATAATTTCTTGAAGCTGTAAGTGAAAAATGAACTTTATTTATTTCACATTACAATCAAATAGTAATGTGTCTCGATGCATATGTGTACACATACATCATTATTATTTGCTTTATTCTTATTGATTTTTCCTTTTCATAGGCCGTCTCTCCAGAACCACTGTGGATCAGAGTCACCAATGCCAAGAAAGTAAAGACGTTTCTCAGCACTTCTGACAAATTATTCCCTTAAAGTTCAGACACTTCCATCACCCACAGAAATGAAATACGCATTAGACTTCTGAGAAATCAACCTCATCTTCAGCAACTCAGAAGAGCAACAACACATGAAATCTAAACAGTTAAGCTGCTGCTGCATGTAATCACATAAGCAATGAAACGACCATGCTATAACTATCCCAGATGGGTACAGCACTTCCTGAAAACCAATTCCCAGCGTGTCCCAGGAGCCAGCTTACAGACAGTTATCCATTTTGTCTTTCCAAGTGGAAAGGTCACCAGAACAAATACAATCAGGATCAGGAAGCAATGGCGAGGCTGCTTTTGCTGATCTATTTCAAGCATCATGACAAAGAAAACTAATTTAGTGTTATAATTAGAAACACAGAGAGGAAAAAGGTCGTTTTGCAGAAGTGCTGCTGCTGGAATGTTAACAATGGTGCTGATGTTGCTAATCAGCTTGAAGAGGTGGAGGAGAGAAACCAAGTTATACATTTAGCATCCTCATGCAAACCAGGCTTCATCCTGTAATTGTGAATAAGTGCAAGGTTTAAAGGTGATCCTACAAGGGAGTTTTGAAACAGTGTTTGGAGACAGTTTTAGAGCTAGAACACCAAACCCACATGTCACAATCTTTTTCATTCGTATTTGATGACTACTATTCAAAGACCATCGGCTATTATGTGCAGTTCATATTTTGAAATGTATTTCATGTTTCTTATTAACGGCTGCAAGAATAAGCTTCTTTCTACTTCTACTAATTACAGAAAGACCCAACGAACTTCTTGCAAATGAAAATATGACATGAATGAGCTGAAGTACATGGGAAGGACTTCCAAACCTGTAACATTTCTTTTTATTGTCTTCTCAAAGTTCTCCAGGGAAAAAAAATTAAATTTAAAAAATTAAATAAAATTAAATAAAATGCAACAAAAAGCAAACAAACAAAAACAAGCAAACAAACAAAAAAACAAAAGGAGTTTTCCACATAGAAGGGATACAGATTGCAGGTTTAGTTACACAAATGTGGCCAATTTGCCTTGCATTTCTCTGGGAGTCAAAGCTCTCTTTTTCCCTGCTATCATCCTAGTGACATTTCAGTGCCCCTTGGCTGTCTCAGTACTGTTGTTTGTAAAGCTGTGCTGTAAGGAGAATCAACACAATGACTGAAGTTAGAAGCAATTATCCAAGAAAAAAGAAGACAAAAAAGGCCAAAAGCAGTGCATCTTGTAACTGCACAGTGAGAGACAACTGGGTGATGAAGGATGTGTACTTAGGGAAAATGCAGGGAAAGAGACAGCAGGAGGGGAGAACAAGTGAACAGGAGATGAGCCATAGTCCATACAAAGAACAGATGCATCTTCCCTAACTGCCTCTCTGTCTGTCCTCAGTATTTCCTCGCTGGATTTCATATGAGATATCCCTGCCCTACTGATGTTAGTCTTTTGAGGCAGTCAACTTGAAAGGAAAAGGCAAAAAGCACAGCAATACAGGGATTCCCTCTCAGGTTACACAGAGACAAGGGAAGTAGAGCACTAGGAATGAAAGTGAGGTCCTCACTTCAGCTGGTTAACTCAAGGGAGGGTGATGCAAGCCTGGTGTGCTACCACAGTTATTTGAAGTGCTTTTTCATTGCCTGTGGTTCCATACCTTCATAAGTTCCTACTTCCAGAAGGGTCCCACTTCGCTCCAACTCCAGAAACTCCTCCACAGTTAGAAAGTTATAGTCCACACCAGGCACTTCTCCTTCTCTTGGAGGGCGGGTTGTGCCTGAAAGATAAAATTAACACCGTAATATAGTTGCTTTCTTATCAAGAGTTAAAAGGGACAGTCAAAAATGGTCATAAAGATACACCAGTGTCTGTAAAATACAGCTCTGTGAGCCAGACAGAGCAGGGTCAAAAGAGTTCAGTTAGGAGCCCATGTGAAAACAAGACAAGACAGATCTTGAGCCGTTGACACCAGTTGTTTCCCTCATATCCAATGTTTTTTACATTCTCAGAAAGGCTGCCTGGCAAAGAAATCTCCCATTTTACATGCAGGAGCACAGCTGGAAGAGGTTGGTATCTGGGAATATGCCAGCAATTACCTTCCTGCTATTAGCACAATCTCTCCTACTTGAACTTCACTAAAATTACAGACTGTATTTTCAGAGAAAGAAATTTCTTTCAAGTGTCCATTATTTCTGATACCACTTTATCTCACAAAATAGTCTTAAAATATTAAGAAGAAATAAGATATTTTCTCCCTTATTTTGTCTTAATATTTTATCTCTATTTATGTACTCTGAGAGTTTTGATGCGCCACTCACACATGTTCACTTTAGGAGACAACTTGCGAACTCTTTTCACAGAAGTTCAGTTCGAAGTTCATTTTAGTTCAAGAAATACCTTTTCTTTTGAGTAATAATTTACACTGAATCTCTCTCTAGCACTCTACCATTTAAATAGCATCCATGGAGAACAGGGCTCTGATCACTTCTACTCTGCCAGCTCTGAGACTCTTCTCCCTTCTGACCAATTTACAGCCCTCTGAAGCATGGTATGAGTCATTTCATGGCTTTTTGCTAAGGTGGCTTGGGCCACTGCATTTTAGGTCACTGAGCACAGCTTAATTGATAAGGACCAATTTCTGTTCAATAGCATTTATTTTCCATGACTCTGGCGATAGGAGATGGCTGGATTCTGTGCATCCAAGAATAAACATAAATGACAGATTTACAGACGATACAAGAAACAGCAGTGTTAGAGAGTTGGAAGTGTCCATGTGCTGTGGCTGCAACCAGTCTCCTGGCTTGGGAATACCTTTAGATATGTAGAAACCATGCCTAACATTTAATGAAGTATGATCTCTCACTTCTATGGGACTCCTCCGGGGTCCCTGGGCTGTGCCATATCAGTGCATACAATTTATGGAACCCTCTATAAAAAGACTGAAGGAAGTATGAAGAAGTTGAGCTTCTGGAAACTAATTGGGAAGATTCCAGCTCTCAGAAGTTGAAAGAGCATTTACTATGCCTGCATCTGGCAAATGTTTTCCTCAAGTGCCAGGGAAGCGGAAAGTCTGCTTATGCCCTATTCATCTGAGAGACTGTTCAAGAGGTCAGTCATGACAGCGTGACACCCCTTGAAAGACTATCACTAGATTAATTTCCTTGAGAGACATCCACTTCCGCTAACATCCTCCATTCCTTGATTCAAAATAGAAACTCACTCTTCTTAAATTATTTACCATCAGCCTTCTATGGTCTATAAGCTCCTGTGCTTTTTCTACCATTCCATCTCTTGGAATTGGATGAGTGGGCAAAGGCAGGAGGAGGAAAGGCAAAAAAAGGAGATAGAAATGGTCATGGGTATCTTCACCCTACTAACAGAATTATTCATGGCTAATTGGAAAGATTTGATATTTTAGTGTTTATATTCCTGAATCTTTACAGTAAGATTGCAGCTATTTTTACTGAGTGGTTTGTAACAGAGGATGGATGTATTTCACAGATCTAGATCAAAGAAAGACTGAACTGCACCACATGTCCTTCTCTTCCCAAGTTCCTCTGTTTTCATCTAAAGGCTGGCAGCAAAGCTGGGCAGGCAATGCCCAAACAGATCTCTCCCTGGCACGCAAGGAGTGTGCATACACCCAAAAGGTGGGATGAAGGGTCACAGCATCTCCTCCCTGAGCACCAACACTGCTCAGGCAGTGAGAACCCTCAATGGAGCATCTTGGCTGGAACCACTGAAAGGTTCCCCAAAACCAGACCCACATGGGAGGGAAGGAAGAAGAATGGAAAGCCTCAGCAATAAGTATATCCAGTGATGTGCTGTAGCTGTCCCATGCCTGCAGCACAATGGAAGTGAGAATGAGTCTCTGTAGTGCTCCTCATCCAATGAATAAACCAGTCAAATGTCACTCCAAGCCATGCGGCACTCAGGCCGAATGGCGAAGATCAGGACATACTTTTTCCCAGTAACTGACAAGACACATTCAGGAGACACAAAGATCAGGGAACTTCAGGACTCATTTTACTTTATCTTTTAAAACCCTTCTTCTTTTATCATTCCACAGAGAATAATTATTAATATTTTTTTTTCCCTCTGAATTTTTATAGCGATGAAATTGCAGTCAGCAGTTTACTAGCGCTGGCTGCCTATTTGACATGACAATTATATCTCTGCCATAATTCCTCTGAGCCATTTTAATGGATCTATTTGTTTCATCTCAGTGTTCTTAATTTCCTGAATATGTTCAAGTCAAAAAATCGCAGATGTGCTTGCTATCAGTGCGATTGCCTGCAACACAGGCTGAATGCATTAGAAACACCAAGTCGCAGCATAAAAGAAAAACATTACATCACAGAGATAACATTTGTCACCTCGCGTGGGTCCTCAGCAATGAAACCAGACAGCAAATAGAGGGGAAAATAAAACCCACACTGGTTAGGATATCTTATCTGTGCAAAGGCGAAAAACCCAACAACTTTCCATGGTGCTGTCTAGAGCAAAGATTGCTTGCAGATGCTCGGGCTGTTATCCTGATTCACATCTGAGCAAGTGTTACTGAATGTGATTCAGAGAGGCAGGGGGAAGGGAAAACCCGCCTCCGTTTTTCTTGCAGCAGAGTGACAGGCTGCCGGCTGGACACACGCCTGGCAGATGGCATTTCAAAGAGTTTTCATGAACCATCTGGGATGTGTACAATGATTACAAACCACACTTACAACAAAGCCAGAAGGGTTGCTTCACAAGGAGGGTGGGGGAAGAGGGCGGGCAGAAAGAAAGGAGGAAAGAAAAGAAAACCAAAAGGGGCATTAGCAAAACTCAATGACTTTTCCCAGGCTCAGGACACTACAAATGATCAGCATCTTCTTCCACCGGGAGCCCTTCCACAGCCTGAAACTACTGCTCAACTACTGCACAGTATGTGTGTGCACAGCCCAACACCATTGCAGGCTGCTGATAAACTCCAAATTGTAATTAAGTCTCCCATCATTAATGTGACTTAATTATGTGCAGAACATGGCGTGTGTGTGTCCTCCCCTTCAAATGCATTTCAGCATCCTGGCTACTACACATTTTATCAGAGCTAATGGCAGGTCAGACCACTGCTAATGGCAGAATTAACTGAGCACAGTGAGTGCTGTAGATGGTCCAAACATGAGTTAAGACGAAAAGGCAAGCCAATCATATTTCAATATGTTAACCTGCCTGCCACGTCTGCACTGAAATATTAAGTGGCATCAAATCTTGTTGCCGTTAGGTAGCAATTTAGCTAATTAATTTGAGCTATGTCGCACTGTGTGACTAGCACTGAATTGCTAATGCTGCAAGAAGGAACTGGAGGAGAAACTGAGTGGTTACCAACTCCTTCTGCACATGTAATGGTTCATAAAATTTTACTCTTATTTGGCTAGGATGTCCCATAACATGCAAAACTATCTAGAGACATTAAACTGACAGAGTAATTGCTCAAATCTGCTGCAACCACAGCAGACTTAAGAAAACAAATAAAAAAAACCCAAAGCTATTGGTTAGCATTGCAGGTTTCACCTTCTCTTGTGGCCTAAGGAGGTAATACAGCTTATAATGTGAGTGGCTCTGATACCAGGTGTTGGTTTGGTTATTACATCCAAGCTAGCTGCATCCCAATTTATTGATGCACCGCTAACGCTTGGGCCACAGAAGAGGGGTTTCATCATAGGCTGAAGACCAAACTTGAGAAACTGCTTTTAGACACCAATAAATTTGCCCAAGCAGAGCCCAGTGCTGTACTTCAGTTAACTAAATTAAATCTTGTCATCCATGCCTACAATAACTGAGCTGTGGCTCAGATGTACTGATGACTATCAACTAGCATTCTGAATAATTTAAGTGCCCATTTAAAAGACAAATAACTGCTGCTGTTGTGTTGCCTATCAACCACACTGACAATTGCCCAATGTGAGCCTCAATTATAGTCTGGACAGATTGTTAATATGTGATTCAGGGGCTGTTCAGCTCCTTATCAATCTATGAGGGTCTAATGTTAAGATGTTAATAGCCACTGATGCCCTGCTGCTAAATTAATCAGAATCTTGCTTATTGTAATCTAAATATAAGACTTCAAAGGGGTTGTAGTCACTTCAATTACTTTCTTGTTAAAACTATAACAGTTCTTGAGCAGTAATTCTGTTACCGTACACCAAATAGCCCCTAGCAAGTCATTGAGAAGTTGACCTCTCCAGGGCACAACACCTACATCTCCCAGTTTCAAAGCAACGATTTCTACAAACTCCTTATCCAGTTCCACTGGCTGGCAGTGATAATCTAATGAGCTACCAAAATAAAGCCGATCAAAACCAAGTCATTTGCTTCTTATCTCTCAATGACCATCTCCATTTGACAACAAATGTGTGAGCTGTACACTCAAAGTAATGATACAGTTACTACACGCATATTTTATACAAACTCAAGGCACTGATGATTACTAACAGGGAACAGAAGTGTAGTAAATAAGGTTTTAATGTGAAGTGTGCAGAGATACTACTGACTCATGAAGCTGCATTGCCAAGCTGTTGTGGGGCTTTGCCAAGAGGCTGTTTGCAGGTGGCTTAGAAGTAAGGATGCTTTTCCTGTAATTGCTCTCAAAAACTGGTATTTCAGTCTTTGAGTCTTCATCCAGTAAGAGTCAGATTTTGACACAACAAGAAGAGCCTGCTCTTAATACCTACAATGAAAAAACCTTCCTCTACAGAGGAAGAAACATAGTAGAAAAACAGCCCCCTTCCTTCTACATCGTGTTTAGAGGTCACCTTTTTCCCTCATGTCACAGGATAATTTGCAGAGCCTGCTTTGGCTCTCCTGCATATGTCACTTATGGTGCCAGATAACTGCAAGGCAAGGCAAGCCTCACAGATCTGCTAACAGCGAGCAGAGAAGGGAATAGACAGAGACAACCCGGCCTGTCTCCAGAAGAGGGAACCTGATTAGCAGCCAAGCTTAAGTCAGAGCTTATCTGCAGCACAGTATTAGAAGCAGCCTTATATACATGAACAAAACATAAAGTGCAACCTGTCTTCAAGAAAACATCGCACACAGAACTACTTCATCTCATTGACTTTCAGGGTTATCCAAACTAAGGCTACTGGGTTTTCTCCAACAGCAGTAAAAGGAACTGTATTTGGACACTGTTTTACTGTATGCTATACACACATGTGATCCCACTTACCTATAGTAATTTATAGTTGTAACTACATGAAAATAGGAAGGTTTCAGAGACCTGTGGTCTGTCACAAACCAAAACAGGCTTAAATTATAAGTACAATTTTCTCCTGAAGCTCCAAACTTGGGAAGCTTATTCTGGGATTTTCAATGTCTGTCCCTTCACTAGCCAGTGACTTGATACCTATAAATCACAAGAACGTGACAAGCATTCAGAGTGTGTCGGCAGCTGAGTAGAAATTCAGTCCAAAGGAGAATGTGGTCTGTCATGGGAAATTAATTTACAGCTCTGTTAATGATGCATGCACAGGAACAGATGCTGATTGACTCTTCCTGGCCACACAGATAACTGCAGCTCTGAAAGCAACTTTCTGTCATGATGGTCAGCAAGAATGACTGATTAAACCCAGAAAACAGCTGACCAAGGCAAACCTGTCTTTCTACAGACACGTTTCAGAGGAATGCATTCTGTGGCTGTGGTCTAAAGTAATTTTCCTTCTACAGGGGGAGGTGGAAGGGATTTGCACAAAGAGCTCACTATCTCCTCTCACCAGCCTTTCCAGCCACACTAAGGTCCCAAAGCTGGGTCCTCCAGGAGCAGCTTGTGAGCATCCCCTCCTGCTCAAAGGACTATGCCAGCCACGCACACAAGTAATGGCAGGTCAACCCTCAGCACATGTGAAAGCCACCTTCACTCTGTCCCAGGCACCACATCCAGTTGCATCTCCCTGTCCATTTCCCTCAAAGAAGTACTGACTGCCTGGAGTCTCCGTGGGGAAACGATTCAGCCAAGCCACACAGCAACAGCTCAGATTTGTATACCCTCCAGACACCAAGTTATTTTTGTCCCTTTTAAATCTATTTTGGGTATTTCTGTGGCCTTAACTGCCACTGAGTAAGAACACTGATAATCTTCAACGCATTAATCCTTACAGCGTTTTGAGGTAGAGAAAGTGAGTTTGTTTCCATTTTAGAGCACAACATCAATCAGAACCAGGCTCTCCAAGGTTTTCAGAAGCCTAGTTCTAGAGAAATCAATGGGATTTAGGAAACCCTACAGATCAGGATCAGGCCCTAAAAGATTAAAAGGGATAAAAATAACTTACTGCCACATTTGGGCTTTGCAAGCTTGTCTGTATGTGTCACCAAACATTATGCCATGACTACGTATCGCCAATTCAGCATGAGGCAGTTTGCTTTTGCCTGCAATATCAATTTAAAGGCACTGATAGTTACCTGATGACTAGAAGTAAAGGTAAAAAACCCTGAAACACTCCACAAAAAGTCACTTAAAAAGGACATAAGGACCCATACCAAGTATTCAGATCCAGCAGCACCTCTGTGACCTGGGAAAGTACTACTGCAGTGTGGCAGCTGCTAATGCAGCTACAACCTCTCCACGTGTCCTTCAGAGCATTTATTTGCTTGCTTCTAAGGAAAAAAAAAGAGCATTCTGTCATCAAATAAAACATAAGAAATAAATGCTCTTGGGTTTACAATAGCAGCAGCTCGCCTTCTGGATCCCTCTCTTTGAGTGCTGTTACCTCACCAGACACCTGCAGCCAAATCTCTCTCATTTCCCACGAGGTGGGACACCCACCAAGAAGATTAAACTTCATGAACTAATGAGTTTGCCGTTAATCTTGTGTTCATGGAGTCCAACAGCATGACATCCACTAATTTAAATGGTGAACTACTGATGAAAAAGCAAACTGTGTACCTCCTTGGTGAGAAGACCTTAGCTGTAACGACACACAATCTAATTCTAATATATGGATTAGTGTAATAAAGCGCAATTTTATAAATCAATAAAGCTGTAGTAATGAGATTGCACTGTAATGTTCTGCTTTTAAATATTGGCACAGAAATGAATGAAAATTGCCAGTTGTGTAAGTGTGTATGTGACTTATGGGAAGTTGAATTAGCTAAAAGTAAATTAGCATGGTGATTAGATACTTGCATTTATATTCAGTTTCTCTCATAGATACATTTTTAGAAGTCTAGATAATGCTCAATGATGACACACCTTTTATTTCAAAAGGAACACTTTTCTTCTATGTAAAAATTGTCCTAGCTACATTCAATAGAAATTCTGTTCCTCTTTGAAAAGGCTAAAGCTGAGGATGGTAAACGAAATACATACACAGGTTAATTACAGAGCATCCTTATTAGCTGGTTATTTTTAAACCCATAGAGCATTCATTCCAGATGATCTCAACCCGAGCCTAAACTGACTGCTGCAGCTCTTGTTCAGGGGCTGCCCCACATCAGTCATCTCAAGCCCTAGCACACAAAGACACCGCAGTGCTCTATGCTGCATGCCCAGCATAGAACAGCTATGGAAAAGCACAGTGTGGATTAAGATGACTATTGCATATGAATGTGCACATCCATATTAAATACCACAAGCCAAAGGTATTAAAGTCTACTTCGAAATAAGTCATAGGAGATGTGGGATGTAGGGTCACCCCCATACAAACAGAACTTTTAATCATATACCTCATTGTCTTATTTGTACTTTCGCATTATAGCAAGTAGTTTGGCTGAGCTACAACCCATCTTGTTTTATACCTGCTTTTTTCATGGCTACTTGCGAAGGCATCTGATTTTAGAATCTGCTACAGAGAAGACGCAGCCCAGTCTGAGAGTTTCATAAGTCAAGGGCTAGCATCAAAATCAACCTGTGAACAGGTCAGTGGAGGTACTCAACTGCTGAGAAACAAAACACCCATCAGCCCCCAGTCATGCTTGGGTGAATGGCTGAGCTTAAGACAATGTAGAATTAAAACCTGGTTGTCATGAGTTATTGGACCTTCAAGTGGCTTGGTACAAGTTTTGAGTAGGGCATTATTTGAGTAGAACAACAGAATAGGTAAAAACCAAACTGCATTTAGACTTTTTGCTTAATGTTGGAGATAGAAGATTGGGAGAAGAGGGCTGAGACAGCAGTCGGGATGGCATCTACTAGAAACTCTTGCAAGAGGAATTTCCAAGTCACAGGGCAAAGCCAGACAAAAAACCATCAAGTCAGATTGAGTTCAGTGGCTTTCCAGGAAAACTTTATGGTTTTGGGAACATTGCACACAGTCCAACTCACTCACCATGAAGTACTGGAGCAATTTCCCAATTTGGTGGAAGAAGTGGAATCTTAGAGCAGAAATACAGTGAACAAGAACGCAATGACCAGCTTTACCTTGGATTCTTACAATAAAATACTGAAAACATTTGGGCAACACATGTGACTACTGTAACCAAAGAAAGAACAAAAAAAAAACATGTAAGAATCTACTGTAACCAAAGAAAGAACAAAACAAACCACGTAAGAATCTACTGTAACTAAAGAAAGAACCACAAAACCACGTAAGAATCTACTGTTACCCGTATATGTGTAAATCTCTCTCACAGTGAGATTAACAGTAGATTTGCTCAAGAGCAAGACCACTTGTTTGCTCCCCACAACAGCACTACTACACAAGCTGCCACAACTATTAGAAGGAAAAACTTACCTCTTTTCTTTAAAACTTGGGATACCAAAAAATGTTAATCACCCAAACCCAAGGTACTGCAATTTGTATTTTATTTCAAGGGTTCAGATGTGCTCTATGATCAGATATTGTAATTAAACTCATAACAAATGGAGTATCCAACCCAGACTGAACACCTGTGGCATTTCAGTTCAGGTTTTATTCAAAGACAATGTTGGTTTTTGACATCTGCACACATAATGTGTACATATATCCATGAAATAATATTCTGCACCTTAAAGCCACAGTAATAAACAGGAGATTATTTGATGCCCAGTAGCTCAGCTGCTTCAACAAAGACTGCTTACCTCCCTTGCTCTTTGCCTTCTGAGGCTGTTTGCACTGCTAAGTACAACACAGTGTGGGTCATCCCTGGTTGGGTGTGATATAAAACTTTCTGTTGCCTTTAATTATCCTTCTAGCAGACCTTTAATTTGCAGTTAAAAGCCTTAGTAAAACCACCTCATCTAACAGCATGTGCCTAAAACTAGATTAGTTCATTAGTTCAATCTATAAAATTTTACCATAGAAAGAGTCACATAAAACACACACAATTTTCTGAGGCATTGCCCAAAGCATGTCTCAGTGACCGATCCAGCCTACTGAAAGAGAAACTCTGAGAGACATTTTCCTTGTAAAAACCAAAACAACAGAACACCATTCCACAACACTTTACAGGACATCAATACAGCCATTTAAACTCGTGTTTTTCCCTGAGCAGTGTACACAGGGGATACTGTCTCCACGGTATACTTTTTCCCCTGGCCTAGAGCTCCAAAATGCTATAAACCTAATGGACTTCCAGCTGTGATAACCTCATCACACTCTTGGAAAGCCATGAGTCTCCTGTGTCTCTTCAATTTCTAGCTCTGCTCACTCATAAGCCCTTGGTTCAGATGGGTCTTGTTCCTTGACTAATCCTCTTGACCTTTGCTTAGCAGTTTTCCAGCTTCCTATTCGATACTGGCCAATAAACGCAAATGCCTCAGCAATAGCAAGAAGCGTGCAGATTATAGAAACACACGGTTATGTAGCTATAACTGCTACCAATTTGTCTATTTTTTTCCCAGTAGCTCTGTATGCACAGCATGCTTTAATCCTTCATGATTGCTATCACTTTAGCTGGTTGAAAACATTCTCCTGGTTTACTTTCTATAACGCTGTGATTAAGTAACTGCTCAGGATGCTGACAAATGCCAAACATTGAGAAGCTGATTACTGTTTGAGCTTCGGATTCACCCCTATTGATAACTGCAAGCATTAAAATGTAGAAAAAAACAAATACATTAATTGTCGTTCCTTACTTACCTCACTGAAGTTATTACAATGCTTTGCTATTTACAGTTGCTCTGCTGAAAGTTTCATATCCACCAACTCTAATGCAGAAAGAGCTTATTAATCCTGGCAGTTTTGCAAGTGCAATAAAACACTAAAGAAAACCTAAGTTACAATACATTTTCCCCACTTTTAATCAAAGCATTCCCTGGTACAGTAAGCCTGCTGGTTAGGTAGCACATAACTCTGCATCTATGAAGTGCAAAGTTAACTGTCATACTATTGATAACGTATACAGGCTTCTCCACTTATTTTATTACTTTTTGAGTCATATACAAATAATAAAAACCTTGTCCCCAAATCTTGTCATCACCTATGACTTTCATAGGATATATACCCACTGGGCGCTTTACTCAGCCTTTCTGAAGCCAAGCACCAAACCTATAAAATACTCCAGTGCTTAAACTGGGGGCAGTGACATAGTGTTTGGTTTAAATGATCTTTGCTTGCTTTTATCTGATTACTTCTAGTTACACCTTGCCTCTGTTAACTGTTCCTGTGTAGGTGTTTCTAGCTCTGCATTCACACAAAACAATCAGTCCATTACATTACATACTCTATCATTTTATCAGCTTCTTGCAAATCATTTTCTGCAAGTGTCCCAATTTTAAATGCCATTTAAAATTCATTTGCTGGTTTACCAATGCCCTTCTGGTATTGTCTGGCCAATGGACAATACAAGATACCACATGGAGCCGTAATGCTAGCAGCTCCTGCTTTCACTGTGTTGAGTAATTCCAGAGTATCTCCAGGTCCCCATTATCACTGGTTTGAATCCAACATAAATAAACAACACACAAAAATTATCCTCCAGCAACTATCTATCTGGCAGCCCAAGCAAAATGAGCTGTTCCGTGTCTCACCTCCAATCCCTGACAAAGAAAACAAAACCACCAAGTTTTATCTTGTACCTGTGTCAACATCACATTGAGGATTAGGAAGTAATCCTCAACATCACAATTCCTCCTCAGCTTAGAGAAGGTTTGGTGGAGGACACTGTGATCTGTTGAGAAGTTTCTCCAGAAATCTGCTTTCTCATGTACTAGATCATTACATGCCTGGAAACACATGATCAGATCTAGGCTGCAGAAAGCCACTGAGATGAAACTCTATCAAAGTGTCTATATAGGATTTGGCTTAGAGGACAGTCAAGTGATTACTGGAGAGAAGGAGTGTTTTTCTTTGGGACAATAATGTCATATAGCAGGGAATACCTTATTAAATATTAATAATAAAAAAAAGGTTTAAACCTAAACTCCAGCACTGATTTTCAAAGCTTGAAGAATTTATCCTTCAACGACTGCACTGAATCCTCCAGATCAGTGATGTAAGTGAAACCACTTCGCAGGACTGATGCTAGTAAAGGTAATGACACTTCCTGAAAATTCACTGATCAGTTCAAAGCACACAAGTATCCCAGTGTCGTGGTTTGAGGCGTAAATCAATCTGCCTGCCCACTCACTCCTCCCAACCTTCTTTTCCCCCCCCACTTT